>JBCJKH010010448.1:0-13772 GCA_039877255.1 Loriculus beryllinus | reverse complement strand
AGTCCATTTGAATCCATTTTGGCTTTCTCGGCTGAGCAGCAGTCTTCAGCAGGCACATTTGAACTCTGTTCCCACAGTGAAAGAGCTAGAGGAGAAATCTAATGCTGGACAGATGCACACCCGGGGATGCCCGGGCTGCAATTGACCCTGTCACTATCCCTTGCCCAGCACAGCTTGCCTGGCTGTGACGTGTGGGACAGGGTTGATCAAGGAAGGAGGGCATCACACTACTTCAACCCCAGAACCCCACCAGTGCACCCTGCATGGTCACAGCTCTGTGATACTCAAACCTACATTAGTTCAAAGCCATTTGTGAAATTACCAACTTTGGTAATACAGTCCATGTCAAGACCAGACAGACTTGCAATAACAAAAGAAAAACTTTACCTTTTTTAGAAAAGCTGTTTCCCTTTACAGTTAAATCTGGCTTTGCACATAGTGTAAATATCTAAATCTACATATGCCTATTTACAAGGCATTTACAAGGCATTATATTGCTAGTTATTTGAGATTTTTGAAGGTCAGAAATCAACAACATTCTCCACAGATGGACATAACTCTTTATATCCTATCTTCTAATTAGTTTTGATGCTATTTTTATCAACTTGCTCTAGATTCATCAAGCCTACTTGATTGGTGTGTAAAATTAACCTTTCCATGAAGTCATGGGCAACTGCAACTGAAAACTGCTCATCCTTCCCAAAACAATGCTCTCTCAGCACATGCTTGACTACAAGTCTAGTGGGATTGAACATATGCTTAAGTGTCGTTTTATGTGAACTGGCACCCCTAGAAGCTCTCACAGTTTCACAGCATGCACTCATCTGGCTGTGTAGAGCAGAAGCAATAGGAAGACCAAATAAACCAAAGTCATCTGAAACTTGTTTTATTTTGTTGCATCTACTGCCACAAAAAAAAAACCCAAAAAACTAAGATAAATAAAAAAATCCACTCATATGTAACCAAGACTTTCATAAACCATTACTGGTTGCCTGATTCTGACACTGCTATGAAAATCCTTCTACAGCTTATTTTAGTAAATAACCATCCATATTTGAGGCATTTATCTAACTTTGCTAAACACACGATTTTACAATAAATGGTTGATTTACCAAAGCTGTTTGTAGTATGGTATATCAAAGACATGCACACATAATGTATTGAAGACCCTGTAGGAGAGTTAATGGCTGTTTCCAAGACTCAGAAAATTACAAGTGTTGGCAATGAAAAGATTTTAGACATGTAAGATTAAGTGACATGAAATAGAGGAACATCCTCGGGGTTTCTAAAAGCTTACTGAGTAAAACAATGTACTCCAATAAAGAGTACATTTTCTTGGTTGTCAACCGGCGTCCAGAAATTTACAAAGCATGACTAGTTTTCCATTTAAACCTATGGGTTGACAATAAATAAATAAATATATAAAACATTCTACAAGCCTTTTTAAAACATATAATAATTGTACAGGGATTTTAACCCCTACTTGACTGTTGTATGTATATTTCACATTGCAGAGGACCATATAGCAATGTAACATGATAGGATCTTGAAAATTATGACTTCCAATTACTGTCTAATGAAGTGATCATATTCTGATACGTGGCTGAATTAATTCCTGCACTGTTAATCAAACCGGGTATGCTCAAAGCAGTTTGATTTAGCCTGGAGTCTACAATGATCTCTGCAAGTTTATATGCAGGAAATTTCCCATAATCTGTGATATTTCATCATGGAAAATTGGGCTGAGGCTACCAGTACAAATACGCAAGAAAATTACACAAAGTCTGGTATTTGGTACTGCAGCACAGCAGTTAATGAACATAAGCATGTACTACTACCAGGGGGTTTGTTTTGTTTTGTTTTGGGATTGTTCTTTGTTTTTAATTCATTCATGGGTGGCATCATGGAGGCCTCAGCACCAGGTCTACTTTAAGCATTTATTGCCCACAATCTTAAGTCTAAACAGGATTGTTACAGATTAAAAAACAAATAAATGGTCTTTAAAAGCCAGATAAGGTAAATCATTACAGATTATACACGTCTCAGTTCAAAATCATTAATTTGCTCTCAGAGTAAGAGATTAAAAAACAAAAATAACGTAATTAGAAAGGATTTACAGTGGGGAGTTGAATTATTTGTGCTCAGAGCAAGGCAGGATTGGATCTGAGACACAAGAAACAATGCATTGGCATTCCTGATGATCATCAGGAATGTTAACTAGTACATCTCTATCATAAACCAGCTACAATTATGTGAAGAATCACTGAAAATTATTTGGATGTAATATCTTGGATACAATATCTGAAAACTTAGCCTGTTTTGCATTCTCTGAACATCAGGAATGGTTAATTAAGAGCTTTCAGATACTGCTTTCACTATACCTGTGCTATGTAAAGCAGTGAATTTCAATAGCAATTTTAAAATAAAGCATGTATATTTATAAGCAACCCTTACATTAGATTTGTGAAGAGAATACTGAATAAAAGGCAGCTATACCACTGGGGTTGGATGCTTTCTTAGCCATCAGCAGGGAAACTCTGAAATAATTTTAACTGAACTGAGCACTCAAGGGTAAATTCAGCTTCAGTTACCCATGTGTAATGCCAGTGATTTGCATTCAAAAAACTGTGGGTAGAATTTGGCCTAAAGGAAGTAAACTTGCGTTTAGTGCCATAACCTTTGTTTTACAGGGAGCACAACATTTGGCCCAGAGGAGAAATACACGTATTGTAAACCATGTAAGCGAATGGGCACAAACCTGTTCAAGATACACCAGCATAAATCAGAAATAATTTACATTTAAAAGGAAACTAACATTGTATTAAGCAGAAATCTGCATGTTTGTTCTGATTCTGGTCTTAGAGAGGGGTTTTTGATTGCACTCCTTGAACGTGTATCCCAGGTATGTCTTCTTCATTCAAACTAAATTCTAATTTACCTATTAGATGTTGATGGTTGGAATCTAAATAATTTATTGATATATTTCTCTAAATTCTCCAGTAGTCTGCTTCACCCACACACAGCTACAGAAATACTGTTCCATGCTCCTAACGTCAATATCTCTGCACTGGTTAAAAATCTGAGAGTGGTGCCAGAACTTGTCACAGTCCTGCTTTTTATCAGATCTCTTGATGAAAACAAAAAAGTTGTATGCATTTCCAGAAGAGTATACTTCCATAACTGTTTGGAAAGCACACCTCCTGAGTGGAGATCTTGGTCATGGTGCAGCTCACACCATAGTGTGGTACCTTCTCTTCCTATTAGCTTCATGCTCCCTTCAGCCTCATTCCAGCAAAAGGGAAATATTTCATATGTACCAGCGATATGCACTGGGTACTGAAAGCCACAGCTGGATGTCACGTAATGAAGTTTCACATTTAAAAAAGAATCTATCTTGCACACTAAACTGCTATAGTGAACCACAAAACTTCTGCTTGATTAGAATAGGATTTTTGTATGATTATCACCAGCTTACCAGCAATGTCCTTGCCTATGTAACTGTAACACTGTCAAACAGAAAAATCTTGGGGAGTAGATAATCATATCCTTAAGATTAACATATTAAATTATCAATACAAAAAATGTGTTTGCAAATACACTTTTAAATTCTGCGCAAGACTGTTCATGTTTCTGGTAGTGTTTGTGCTTTCATCATTATTATTCTGTTATGCATTTTCACAGGTTCAGTTGGTCATCTGCCTCCCAACTCAGGCTCACTGCATAACACTACAGTAATAAAAGACTTAAGAGCAAGGCTGCAGAAGCTTAGAGTTCTCTTTGCCCCTGTCTATAGCCAACTGGTAGAATAACTTGCTGGTCAGAGGACAGCCAAGCTGCATTAAATCTATTGTGTATTTTTACTGCTAGTTCTGGCTGGAAGGCACTATATGAAGATGACATCCATTGCTTTATCTAAGTAAAGCTCCATTAGGAATGAGTAACAGAAATATCCCTGTGGGCACACTTCCCCTTGCTAGCATGCTGCCTAAAATTCCAACTCAAAATTTAACTGGTATCATTGTGTTTATCACTGTTAACTACAAGTAAAATGCTTATCTATTTATGTTAGCATTTCCTCTTTAGTTCTTCTCATTAAACAACCTGTAAAAAGAAGTTTAAAAACAAATTGCTAATTCTCTAGTTTTTCTCTAACACTGCTAATCTGCATGAGCATATGACTTAACTGTCAGAAGGATGTTATGCCACTTTAAATGCTGGTGTGTGTTATCTTCTTTCCCAACTCTTACCTGATTTACAGGTAAGGCTCTAGGTACTAAGACAAGGATGAATTGGTAACCCACTGTAAACACAAGAAGGAGTGTAAATGCTCTTCCAAAGAGGTGTTAATGTTCAAACTGGTTTGAGCACAGTGAAAATATATATACAAGTATTATAAACTTTTGTTTTAGAAAGCCTTTGGGCAGCAAACAAATGGACAATTTATCTGAATAGAGCTCAGCAGCCATAAGGGAAAAAAACCAATAACACTTTGATTTTCTTGGTAACTTTTGACTCTACTGCATACAAAACAACAACACTACCTCAGTCACACTACTACCATGCTAGACAAACAACAGTAGGGCATTTTCAAGTAAAAAAGACCCCAAAATGACTCTGTTACAATAGCTTTAATACTTGTACCAATATGTTCACGAATGACTGAACTTAGGGTAAACAGAGATGAAGTCTGCATTTCAAATTCAAAAGGAAAGCTCACAAAACAAATTTTGCATAAGATTCCAGCTTAGAGGCTAAGTAGATGCATATTCTCATGCTAAGTTTTGTTCCTCAGCCAAGGGCATATCTTGCTTTCAAACTTAAAGTACAAATAAAATATGTTTTAATGAATTCAAACCGTAACCATCCAGTCCATGAGAACTGAGGAAGCATCAATTTGTCTTGTTTAGTGTATTCTAAAGCCATAATATTCCCATTTGAAGGACATGCGCCATCTGTAAAAACACAATAGAGTCCCCATGGAATTCATCATTCAAGAGCATGAGCAGCTTTCCGTTTTCACTGAGTTGAGCAGCTTCTCACACATGCCATGCAATGCATTTCTGTGAAAGAAATATCTACCATCAAGAATGCTGTCCTACTGAAACAGTCATCTGTCCTCCACTGACAGGTTATCTTTGTACTTGCTGAGGAATATAATTCAGTAGGGTTTTTTGCTCTGTAATTAATGCAATCCCACGTGCTTCACATTGCAAAGACTGTGGAAAACACAGTTTCAGGTGACAAAGGGACTCCACCTTGCCAGGCTGACTGGCTCAGTTAGCACACGGCACTGATTTCTGTGCAGTCAAGCGTTAATTTGGCTAAAGAAGTTTCTTCATGTTCTAGGAAGCAAAAACATGCACCCACATTTTCCAAAGCGCAGTGAGCTAACAATATGCTGCTCAGCTCCTGCCTTGAGAGCCCAGCCTGGAGGGGGCATCTCCAGCTGGGGGACAACCTGGGCAGTTTCTGCCTATGATGACACTGAGGGGACATGCCTCACCTTAGGAGCATCCTTGCTCAGCAAGACAGATTTTAGCCTGAGCTCTGAAAGGTGCCGTAACTAGCTAACTTAAAGCTAGTGGGGACATCTTTGCCTTGCAGCCCACTCACTTGGTGCCTGCAGAGCTGAAGTTGTCTGAAGACAACTGTGATTTTCAGGATGGCTGTTATTTTTATATTCTGGTCATTGATACTTAAATGGTAATTAAGCATGAGACAAATCACTTCAAGACCAAAAAAGAAAGCTGTATATCACTTTTATCCAATACAATAAATACAACTAAAAGGAACTATTGCTGTCTCTCTCAGTTTCCCCTCACATATATCAGCTGTCATTCCTTGAGCTTTAAAGTGCCTGAATAATAAACCTGCACAGAATTGAATTACTTCAGTAGCAAGTTGATTAGTTCCTGCATCCAATAAAATGTCTGTGGTATCTCATATATTTGGCATTTAATGTTGTAATTAATAAGTCTTGATCATGTGTCTTTTACAGCCACAGGTCAGTGACAACAGTGATACTCCCTTTCTCAGAGGGAAATTGAGCCTCCAAGACATTCTCCTAAAACACTTTCAATTATGATAAATTGTCAGATTTGCTTCAGTCATTTTGAAAACTACTCCAAGTCTATCTTTGCAGGTAAAAGCAGTAGAAAGATATAAAGCAGATTTAATTTCTTTTTCTTCCTTTGTGCAAATCATGGTTTTGGGAATATTTCAGAATTTTTAGGCTCGTTATAGATTCCCAAGTGAAAGGTATGGTTTGAACTGATCTCAAGTACATATCTTTCCAACTTAATCTAGCATTTCCAATGGAGGGCTAAATATCAAACTGCTTTAAATCTGTGTAGCTCCATTGATTTCAACGAGCACATTGTTCAATTTATTCCACACAGGGATTTGTGCCTTTAATTTAAAACGCTTAAAAGGTAATGTTGCAAAAGCACTTATATTCCTCTTTTTTTAAGGATATATGTGGGAGATTTTTTTTTAAACCATAAATATAAAGTATTATTTGCCTTTTTCATCATAGTAATGTTGACAGTATGCAGAGCTCATGATGAAAACTTTAATGGACATAAAAGCGTGGAACAGGTAGAGGCACTTTTAGGAGTTACCACCTGAAACACATAAGATCTAGTTGGGAAAAAAAGAAAAGCAGAAAGTAGCAATGCCATGAAACCAACATTACTATAGCTAGTTCTTTGACACTCACAATAGAGGAACATGGTCTTTTCTTATTTGTGAGGTTACCAAGGTCAACTAGTTTACAGAAATGCAGTTTTAAACAAACAACTCCTGCATATAAAAATTTAAAACACTGAAGGTAATCTAAGGCTTTTAATTTCTAATTACTACTAAGAGTGAGAGATTACAATAAAAATTGGCAGAAAAATTCGCAGAGAGACTCAGAGTAGAAGAAACAAAACATCTTTAATGTTTGCTTCCCTTGCCTGGAACTTTGTTCAGTTACACTCTCTGGTCAAGAAATATTTCCTCTGCATCAAACGGTTGACAATTCTCTAATTATCAACCTGGACATTGACAAATACTATTCAGTTCAAGTAGTAACATAGCTTGGTCCTTTTCATTTCTGTCCCAATTCTAGTTCTAGTCTTCAGGGAATGACTTCATCAAGATTTTCTTTCTCACAATCACAATAGCTTGAAATACATTTCAGTCAAAGCTGAGATTTTTATACAGTCATGTGTCTGCAAGAGCTGGAATGTTAAGAGAAAAAGGAATATGAAATACCATGAGACCTGTTGTTGCTGCAATAAAAAGTAAGAACTTATAAGACAGTATGATACAACATAAAATAGGCATACTTTCCTCAAAAAGAATACCCAAAGCCTCAAGAAGCAGGTTATTAGTCTTCTAAGTTTTACAGACCAAAACTTTATGATAGAGAGCTCAGTGCTTTGCTCAAAACAAGGAAGTTAATTAAAAAAATATATATATATACTAAGAACTAATAGTCCTTCAGTTTATCACCTGCTGACTGGGAGTAAAAATTCCACTTCTAGGTCTCAGCCTCTTCCTTTAGTCACGGAGTCAATATCGTCTTAGGAATAACATGTAACTTGGTTTAGGTGGCAACTGCATGTGCTGGAGATACCAAGCACTGAGAAATGGCAAGTGAGGAAATAGAAAGCTTTGTAGCAGAGACTGAGTTGCTGAACTGCAGGCTCAGTTGTGAGGAACCTTCACGCACCTTTCTTACATCTACACCATGCAGCAGGGTACGGTATGAAGACATTTCAATTAGCACTGCTGATGCCAGTAACCCCAAATGGCACAAGATAAGGCTGGACATACCAGTTCAGGTTCAACGGCAATCAATTATTGCCCTGGGCACTGTGCCTAAGTGAAAAAGTTACTCTGCTTCTGGACGGGAGACACAGTTGTCCCTAGCTCTTCTGGCTTTGGAGTTAGCGTGTGCAGAGCTATTTATAGCAGTACAGGTATGTCCTCAGTCTTGTAGCTCAAAGCACAATAACACAGAAGCATATAAACTGCAACTAGGGTTTGTACATTTTTGAACAGACAGTAAAAACATAGTTGAGACCAAAAAGTGTCACCACAATCTTCTCATGTGTTTAGCATGTACAAAACAGACACAAGTTGTTGCATATTTTGCTGGTCTCAGCCCCCCTCTATGTTTAAAATACTACACACTGAAGTGTGTTTCAACATTGTCCTCTAGTGCAAAAAATTAGTGGTTATTAGCATATTTAAGATGACCTCACACCTCTTCTATATTGTGCACTATATTTACCATTGCTCCAGAGAGGCAGTCATTGTAATTTATAAATGTGAATTTTAAGCCACAGAAAAAAGTCTCACTAACCAACCAACCAACCAACCAACAAAAAAACCACCCAGAGTTACTAAGTTACTGAAACACTTCAAAAAGGAGAATATTTATAAAGATTCAGAAAAAATATAGGAGACAAACAAAATATCTCCTTGGAAACAACCAGTGAAGAACACGGACACCAACATTAAGGAATTCCAAAGAAATTAAAACAACAAGAAGAATATTTAGAGGGACAATTGCTAAATGATTAAAAAGGAAATGAGATAAATATCATAGACTGGATAAAATACAGACAGAGCACAAAGAGATGAAAGGCAAAGGGAAGAGAACAACAGTACAGAAAACATTCACTGCAATAGCAGAAAATCATGGAGAAGCAGCAGTGAAATCTCCATTTCCACCCTGATTCCTGTAGGTAAACAACCTGATTGTGATGCTAAGATGCCACAATTCTAATCTGCAGGAATTCCACCCAAAGGTACAATTAAAGGAATTCCTATACTTCGGCTTTATAATGTTCTGCTTTCTAATTTGTATGATTCTTATTAAATTCATTAGTCGAGTTGTTTAATACCACCTGTTTCTAGACAACAGAACATGGTAAGTAATTTTTTAAACGTATAAAAGGGTCTCTATCAGCTAACACTCTAAAAATACTGGTTGTTATTTAAAAAACACAAACAAAACCACAAATGAAATTATTCAAAGCCAATGAAAGCAGAAACTAGACACAGGCTTTTGTTCTATCTAAACCAGAGTTCCGGCTGTTCTATCCAGTGAAGTTCCTTAACTCAAAACTCATCCTGTTTAAAAGAAATTGGGATGGAGCTATTTAAAACGTGAGCAGTTGTAATCCTCACTGGCTGTGCACAAGGACTGTCTTTTCCTATATAAAAAGCTATTTCTGGTGTCATTCAGACACACTTACTTCTCACAACAAACTTGGTCTAAGCAGTCATTTCACACTCATTTCGCCCACACCAGAGATTCCTTCATCACATCAATCTTTATTCACTGTTTTGTCATAAAATCCCTGACTCACCCCTATTCATCTCACTTGTCTGACTCACTGACTAGCAGGGACTGGGAATTTTACTGTGACAAGCATATTCAATGAAAATCAAAGCCTCTTGTTTAACCCAGATGCTTTATACAGGAAAATCTCTATTATGTCAATGTTTCATGTTTTCTTTTTCAGGATGAAAGGAAGATTACTTTGCAGACCACTTGATCTGAAACAAAACAGCATTGTCTTTTTAAACCTAACCATACCCCTTCATTTCAGGCTGGATCCACCACTTCTCTATTTTCTGGATCTGCCACAATACCTCATGGTAGCAGTAATTAGCTCCTTCCAGAGCTCACCTTTCCCTGTAGGCACCTTTGCTGAGCTAAAGCTACGTTTTCACACCACATCATCCCCTCCAATTAAATTGTTAAACCTATCGTTTGAGTCACAAGACTACAGTGACTGACAGAGGATGTGGTTTGAGCCCAAATCTGAGCCAAATGAGATAAAGAGCTGAATTTCAGTTTTCATTGCTGAACCCACCAGTGCTGGTCCTACTCAGGAAGGCAGTGTAACACCCAGTCTATAAACTTTCAAAAGTTCAAGTTTATTTTGGAATTTCCCATTCTAAGAAATTTGTGTTTTCCTCTCAATCCAGGAAAAAAATGAAACAACAGGTTTTCAAATTCTTTCACACTTCAGTTACAATCCAGCTTTCACACCCTGTCTTGATATTCACAATGCTCCTTACTGTACCCATCCTTTTCTGTCCCTTCTGCCCTCCCAAAATCCATCCATCCTCTTCTCCCACCCATCTTCTTGCTCTTCCCAACAGAGCCTCCTTGGGTTTGAAATAGACATGGTCAGCGACTGTGGCTGCCCCTTAGCCTGAAGTAGGGCTCTAAGTCAAAAACTGAATTTCAAATCTTGGTCCCAGGATGCTGGGAGGGAAGGGATAGCTCTTCCCCAGCACTTATTTGGGAAGATGACTAGAACGAAGGAGTCTGTACGAGGAAACCTATCAGAGGCATTTGCACGGTGGGGGAGCAGATGTCCTATGGTTGCGCACGAAGAGAAACCGTAGAATCATAGAATCATAGAATCGTTAAGGTTGGAAAGGACCTTAAGATCATCTAGGCAACCCCTCTGCCATAAGCAGTGACACCTCACACTAAACCATGCCTCCCAAAGCTTTGTCCAACCTGGCCTTGAACACTGCCAGGAATGGAGCACTCACAACTTCCTTGAGCAACCCATTCCAGTGCCTCACCACCCTCACAGTAAAGAATTTCTTCCTCATATCCAACCTAAATCTTCCCTGTTTAAGCTTTAACCCATTACCCCTTGTTCTGTCACTACAGTCCCTAATGAAGAGTCCCTCCCGAGCATCCTTGTAGACCCCTTTCAGATACTGGAAGGCCGCTATGAGGTCTCCACACAGCCTTCTCTTCTCCAGGCTGAACAGCTCCAACTTTTCAGGCTGTCTTCATCTGGTGTGTAACGTTCAGAAAGGTGTTTTGGTGAGTTCAGCCTGGCTGTGCAGCAGAGATGTGTGCCCTGCATGCACGTGCCTTCTGGTTCCTGAAGCTGGTCTGAATTAGCCCTTATAAAATCTTCAAACACAGCCAAGTTTTGCTGGCCCTCATCCAAGAAGGGCAGCATTCAAGTGGTGTCTAATAAACTGGCATTTAATATCTTTGATTATATAACCCATTGCCATTATTTATTTTCTGTTGAGCTTTCAAGCATTATGCATTCAACTTCCACTGTTTCTCACCTCAGAGTTTCTTGTTTCATTACAAACCAAGCTAGTGTTGTCGCTTCACATGTGCTTGTCTAGCTGTCTCTTGCTGTTCCTACCCTCCCCATAGCTTCTCATCTCATCCACCAGTTTCAGCTTAGTTTGATACAGATCTCTGAGACAGAAAGTATCGTCCATAGGCAGCCTGAGGGAAGAAAAAGCCTTGTTTGTATAATCAAGAAAGGAAAACTTTCTGCATGAGTTTGATTTGCCCAAACACAGCAGAAAATGAAGACACTAATTCATAGGCAATCAAACTGCATTAAAAAAGTCAGCTACTCATTAATATTTCCCAAAACATATGAGCAACATAAATGTTAAAAGATAAAGAACTTACTTGCTAAATATTGGGCCAGGAGAACATATAAACATATTTGTTTATATAAGTCGAAGGAAGAAAACCTCAAACACACACAGTAGTCCAACCTTAGCCCTGTACGCTCATTTATACACTTAAACCACACACATTAAATACGATGTGGTTACCACTCTCTAATACTGGAATAAAATCAATATTTACCATATTGTTATGGTTGCATATAGTTTGCTTATTCTTTGTAGCACTGTGATAACTTGACAGATTATTTGGCTAAAGTAGAACAACGTGTTTGCAGGCAGTGTGCTTCGTTTGTATCAAACTTAATAAGCATGATAGTGAAAATATGGTCAGGCACATAGGGCCAAAGCATGGAATTAATGAATTATCAAGAACATTTTGTTAAGTGGAGCTGTTTGCAGGTCTGATGCTTCAGACTGGTGCGCACTTAGCCTGTGGATGCTGCTTCATCCTAGGGCAGTTCTGGTTTACAGCTGTGCACTTGTAACTTTAAACATTTTCACAACTTCCAAAGATGGAAATTTTTATCCCTTTCAGTAAGGAAAGATAATTAAATTAATTTTGGAGAAATGGCTTTTTATGAGGATTTAAGGTAATATTTATGAAAGGGCTTTGTTTTGCTTTTATTTGTTTTAGAACCATGCGGAAGCACTTCTTCATGTGGAAGAAACAGTTTGTATATAAGGGGCCATCATAGACGCAGCAGTAATAGTAATTTTAAAACATGGTTTCTATGTTTTTGTTATGACCATTATCATCTTTACATATAAATTCCTAAATGGGGCTGTCATTTGCCAAGCTTCTCTATTTTGGGTGGTATTTTTTAAGTCTTTTAGCGTTTTGCAAGTAATTTCATTAGCTTTAGATAAAACCAAAGGGTTTACGTGGGGGATCCAAATAGCAAATCATGTAGCCTGCCCTTCAGAGGTGTCCCCATTCCCTTGGAAGTGGTGAGAACCCCTGGCACAGGGAGAAGCTGAAATAAGCACCATTCCTCTCAGGCCTCAACATCCATCTCAGGAGGGCTTTTAGAGATAGGTAATGCAGATTTTTCTGTATTAAACTATATGATTATCTTATTCAGCATTTAAACAGCAAGGCCGGTTCCTCTGTAACACACAGTATCTTGAGCTCTTTGGTTTTTTCTGTGCCCCATCTTCCTTTTTTTTATTTATTTTTTTTAAAATTACATGGTTATTATGTGTGAAAATCATCAGCTGATGATAGTTGATGACAAAATGCTATCATTGGGCTTTAGAACTAATAGCCAGATGAGAGGGCATGAAGTTAAATCTGTTACTACTACCTACCTGCCTGCAGATTTAGACAGTGTCGGGAAGGATGCTGCTGTCACTGGCCAGTTACAGATTAAAAGTCATAACTGGGAGAGGGGGATTGTAAACTTGCATTGAAGACTAAGTCAAGGTTATAGTTATAGCCTGCACATTTTTTATGTCCTTCCTTACAAAACAGAACACATTTAAAAAACCCAAAACAAACTCTGAAACTCAAAACAAAAATTTTCCACCACCAAAAACCCCAGGCAGAAAAATCCCTAACACCAAAAACCACAGAAAAAAAAAACAAAAAAAAAAAACCCTAACAAATAAGTTCACAGAGGTTGAATCTCCCTGTTTTAAGTAGGGAGCTACCTAAACACAAAGACATTGTTATGTAGGATGCATGCTCAGGGTTTGTTGTGACATAAATGTAGGGGTTTTTTTCTATTTAGAGGTAAGTGTGCTTGTCAGTGGGAAGACTTCTATATGAAGGAACAAGGGAGCAGAATCAAGGCTGAACAAGCTCAATTAACGTTAATATTTTATGTAATTGGGAAAGGGAAATTTAATCTTTCCAACAACATGTCACCCAACCAGCCACGTAGCACACAGTCACTATACCCGACAGGAGGAGGTGGGTGGGAAGCTTGTTTGATATTCGGATACATTTTGCTGTTGAATACAAATCCAAATTGCCAACGTAAAACTTGGTGTACTACTAAATGATGTGATGGTGAGGGATTGCTTCATGCTTTGCTGTAGCAAACGGCGTTTGAAGCATGGATACGGGCAGATACAGTCACGTATAGGGGAAAGGCGGTGTAAAGTATCTCAGTAGTTGGAGTCTGGTGGTACTCTGTGGCCTTTTGAGGTTGGGAGCTACAAACAGTCAACCCTTAGTTGGGTCAGGGCCAGAAGGTGTCATTTTAGAGGAGTTGGAGCTGTGATTTGTTAATTAAATCACACCCACACACAAATCCACAGGCAAACCAGCAAAGTAAACACAGTGCAGAACTTCCTTG
>JBCJKH010010445.1:0-16091 GCA_039877255.1 Loriculus beryllinus | reverse complement strand
GGCTGATGTTTGGGTCCCAAACACCAGGGGCTCCACAAAGCACACTCGCATCCCAGATCCCCCCTCTCATTCCCTTTGCTGGGAAGGTGCTGGTGGTGGCTCCTCATCCCCTGGTTCCTCCCACCCGCCTGACCGGTCCTGCTGGAAACCTGCACTTTTGCCCCCAAAACCTGTGTGTGAAGTTGTTGTTTGCTTTCGCCGTGCCCCGTCCCTGCTCTCCTCCTCCCATACAACCGAGCTGCTCTGGCTCTGAATAACCCCTGTCCCCCTGCCCTCCGTGTGCTGCCAGTGGCAGCACCGCATCAGCGTCCCCCCATCACACGTCTCCCCAACAGGGACAAACCAGGGTGAGTGAGGCCCTTCCTTCACACCAGCACCAAGCTCAGGAATGAACCGGTGCTAACGGGCACCCTCGTGGCTCTGGGGTTCGTTCTCTTCATCAATGGCTGATGCTCAATGAATCCTCCTCATGGCTGTGCCCGTGTTCTCCCAGGCCAGAGCATCGGGATGGGTTCGGGGGGGCTCTATCAGGCAGGGCAGGGAGATGCTGCTGGCACCTCAGCCCCTCCACAGGAGCATTGGGCAGGAGGTGACAGCCCCGACCCCCCTGCCTCAGTTTCCCCATCAGTTGATGGTCCCACGTCAGGCACCAGTGACCGCAGGCACCAAACCAGCTCCTTACTCAGCATGGGGACAGGCAGCAGTCAGGCAGGAGAGGGATGCGTGGTGTGGGATTTAGAGCTCAACCTCTGCCAGCGCGGAGAACTGGGAATACTCAGTGCTGTTAATTTCTGCTAAAGAACTGTGCTGGTTTGTAATGGAAAGATAAGGAATCAAATTGCTTTAATTCTGTAAGAATTGCTATGGCATCTCCAGCAGACATTGTGTCAAGGAAAATGAAAATGAGTTCTTGCTTTGAGTGGAAGCTTCCCCATCATTTGGCTCCAGCGCAGCGTTGCTGCCCTACAATGGGAGACCTGAAATTCCTGTATCATTTCCCTGATTATATTCCTTATTATTTCCACCTCCAGCAGAGGCCCTGTCTCAGAGGACCATAGGGTGACACACGGGGCCTCTGGAGGTCTCCAGCCCCAGCCTGACCCTCCCTTGTCCCACCATCCGCTGGGCTTGTCCCTGCCCGGATCCAGCAAGCAGTGGCAGGGATGCAGCGATTGGAGCAGTGCTCCTCACATTTGCATTGATGGCTGTTTAATGAGCTCATTTTCCTTCACACTATTGATTTCCCTGGGCTCTGCTGCCATGGTTTGCCTCTGGTCATGCAGACTCACTGCTCCTCAGATCCACAGCACACACTGGCACGGTGTGGGCAAAGAGCATCCCATTGCCTGGGGCAGCTCTGGGCAGGGATAGGAGCTTGTTTGTCCAGGCCAGTGCTGACAGGGAAGCACAGAGCTCCAGGGTGAGGGCTCACACCCCAGGGAGTGTGTCCAGAGCTTGGATTTACACCGGGCACTTCAAGGGCACAAGGATTGCCTTGAGGCTGGAATAACCCAAACCTGGCTTCTCCCTGCTCTGGTGCTGTGATGGAGTCTGCTGCAGACTGACACGGGGGCTCCTGTCACACACACATGTGCACACACACATATACACACACATGTATATACATCATATACACACACGTATATATACATGTACACACATATACACACGTACACACATCATATACACACACATATACACACGTATACACATGTACACACATATATACACACCTGTACGCACACATATACACATATACACATATATATACACATGTACACACATATACACACGTATATACACATGTACACACACATATAGACATATACACATACATGTACATGCATATGCACACATGTATACATGTACACACACATATCTACACGTGTATATACTATTATATAGACCATTACTGACTCTGCAGCCAGCACAAAGGGCACGGGGCTCCTATTCCCTTGCTGTCCCCTTGCCGTGATGCTGTGCAGGGACAGGCAGTGCCCCGGCAGCATCACCCCTGCACTGGGGGCTGCTTCACGGAGCCACACGATGCTCAGAGGGTCCCCAGCTCCCATCCGCGCACGGCCCCGTGTCCGGCCCCATGGCTACAGCTCGAAGGAGCCCTGGAGGTGGCATTCCCAGCCCAGGGATCAGCCCGGCTCAGTCCTGCCCCGCCGGGATGCTCAGGAAGGACAAACAAAAGGAGCTGGAAGTGTCTGTGCGTGATCAAGATTATGATTTAATTGGCATAACAAAGGCTTGGTGGGCTCAGCCACATGACTGGAATATTAATATGGAAGGATGCAGCTTGTTCTGGAAAGAAAGGCAGGGGATTAAGGAGGAATGTGTTGCTTTGTCTATGAGGGTTGGGTACATTCGGTTTGCAATCCAGGGGGGAACCTGCTCTGGTGGCTGCACGGTGAGGAGCTTTCCATGAGCTCATCCAAAGCCCAGGACATCGTGGTGATGGAGGATACCCCTACCTGAGTGGCTGCTGTGGAACCAGGACAGCAGCGACAGCCAGACTGCCCAGCAAACACTCCCGAGGCATTAAAGGGATTGCTTTGGGGGAAGAGATGGGTAGAAAAGGGAGGCTCTGGCTTTGCTTCTACCCTCCAGGGCACAGATGCAGAGGAAGGTGGGAAATCAGAGGATTGAATGTGGATGAGACACGAAGGAGCTCCTTGTCTTGCAGAGGGAAAGAGCCTGAGACTGAGAAATGGGACCTCCAGGGATGCCTGGTCCAACACAGTGCTCTGAGCAGGGCCAGTTAGAGCAGGGTGCTTGGGGCTTCATTCAGGTACCTCTGTGAGCCCTGGGCCTGAGGCTGACCACCCTCATGGGGATGGTCTTGTCCTTAGATCACATTCCCCAAGTGCTGGGTCTTGTCCTGGCGCTGTGCCCCCCATGTCCCCTGCTCCAGCCCTTTCCCACCCCCTG
Organism: Loriculus beryllinus; assembly: GCA_039877255.1. Lineage (NCBI taxonomy): Eukaryota > Metazoa > Chordata > Aves > Psittaciformes > Psittacidae > Loriculus > Loriculus beryllinus. The sequence continues at coordinate 13,154 of JBCJKH010010445.1, read as the reverse complement.
TTATTGGCTGTTCCTGCCATCACATCTCACCAGCCTGGCTGCAATGGGTCTGCTCTATCCCAGCTGAAACCAGGACACCACAACAGGCATGGCAAGGCAAAGAGCATCATATGCTCCCCCCAAACTATGAGCCTCAGACCAGGAGGCTGGGGAGCAGCAGGAAGCAGGCGGGCAGGTTTCCATGTAAATGCATGAGCCTGGAATGCAAAATCAAGGAGGCCAAAGGGAAAACAAATAGGATTGGGCTAGCAAGGCAATGAGAGCACATGCAAAGGGAGGGGAGAGGCAAAGCTGGGGCTGATGCTGTGGGGTGGGAAGGGGAAGCCCTTGATGGGGACACTGCAGTGCTGGGGACATTCACTGCCTCCATTCAGACTCAGGGTGTTTGCGGGGCTTTTGGCGCAGGTTCCTGAAGCAGGCAGCTCAGAAGCACGCTGCAGCTCATATTCAGCCTAACCCTGCTGTAAAATGAGTGCTGGTCCCAACTCGGTTCCGCCTCCACGCTGCAGCTGCCAGCAGGTAACATAATGGGATACGGGACTTGCAGCCAAACCAGGAAGATAGGAAGAGTGGAATTACGTTGGAAGGCAGATTCCTAACCCTGAGCTCTCCCTCCTTGCCACCCTCAGTGACAGATCAGATAAACAACCTTGGGGAACAGCACAGCCCAAGGCAGCAGCATCCCAGCACCGTCAGGCCATCGTATGCACAGGAAACAGGGAGCAAGAAGTAATTGGGGGGGGAAGGACCTGATATTGTAGTAAATCCCAGCAGAGCACTAAAGGAGCAAACACAACACCAGGATGTGCAACCAGGAGGGCTTCGGAGATGCTGGAGCTGGCTCTGCCTGTCTCCACAGCATCAGGAAGTGGTGGCTGGAGAAGGCAGCTACTTGTGGACATTGCCCTTTGGGCTGGTTGGAGTGGATCCAGGGAAGGATGTCAGAGACCTGGAAAACATGAGCAGCAAGCAAAACCAGCACCATGTGGGACTGCTCAACTGGTAGGAAAGAGCGGAGGGGCTGCGGCAGGAATGTAAATGATTCCTGTAACGGGGAAAGGATTCATCTGCCTGTGCTGGATAACACAAGGGTTAAGTTATCACAGGGAAATTCCAGGCAGGCACTGGGAAAACTCTTCCCAGCCATGGGGGGAGTCTCCACGGCGGGGTTTCTGGGAGAGCTGGCAGCGTGGCATTGGCAGGAGCTGTTCCCAAAGGTTCCTTCATTTCTAGAACTTTACCATGTCTGAGTGCATGCATACGGAAAACCCTTAAAGCACAGGCCAGGCTGGCTTCATGTGAGGAGGAAAAGGCGGAACAACTGGGCAGGAATAACCCCTACAGACCCAAAGGGATGAAGGGGTCTGTAGGGACCACAAAGGCAATAGCGGCATCATCCCACAGAGTCACACAGGGAGGTGCTGGGGGCTGGAGACCAAACCAGCTTCCCTTGGGAACTGACAGTGAAGCCAGGGCTGGAGAAGTCACAGCAATGAACTTTGGGGTAAGGAGAAGCAGGTGAAGCTCCTGTGGGCAGCAGACCCCATGTCCTGCCGGGTGCTCAGCCTGGGGAAAGAGGAGCCTAGCGAGGGAACCTGGCTGGAAGCAAAATCAACTGGGGTCAGGGAGAGGAAAATGCTCTGGGAAACAGCGTGTGAAGAGCCGAGGGCTGTGTAATCTGAATTAGTGAACTCATTTCTGTTGTCTCCATCCAGGGGCGGTCATGGCCGGTGGCTCTGCTTTAGCTGCGTGCACAGGATGAGCAGGGCTCAGACAGGAGGCAGGTTCATGGACCTGGCTAATGAGCAGCAGTACGTTAAGCACCTTTCACTGTCATTAACTGCAGGAGTGATTAGAAGCACCTGGGAGCTGCAGCCCTGCAGAACAGGAGCCACAAAACTGGAGCAGAAAGCGAATCCTGGGGGTTTCACTGGGAGCAATGGGGAACTGCTGCTGGCAAAGCCTTCTCCTCCCAGCTAAAGCTGCTGCCCTCAGGGTGCCCCTGGGTTAGGTCTGACTGGATGAAGGCAACAGCTCCTGCCAGCATCGCTTGTTATGCAGTGACACAGGGGGTCTGCATGGTGAGGGTCACGGGTGCTGACGCAGGAGTGGGGCACAAGGATGCAGCACATCACAGCTGCCTGTTCACTCCTTTCCTTTCCACCCAGAAGAGCAGCAGTAAAGGAGATTAAGGCTCCATAGAAATGAAGTTTTGTGTGTAATCTGTGTCCTGTACAAGTCTGTGGGAGGAGGTGGCTGCCCCCAGCCTCCCGGGTCCTCGCTCCATCATCCATCACAGACACCCCCGCACCATGAGCAGGATGCAGCGTGGGACAGTGCCAGGTTTACAGCAGCACAAAGCAGAGGGCTCACTGCAGGGGCAGTGAGCGATGGTTGTGAAGAGCAGCACAGCACCAGGGAAGCATGATGGCAAGGGGGGGCTGTCCAGGAAATCCCCAGTTCCTGGGAGCACCCCATCTCCTCTGCCATCAATCACCTGTGGCAGCAAAGCCCAGGAAACCCCTTAATAATCCCAAATAGTCCCACAGGAAGATTCACAACAGCAATTGTAATTTATCTGATAGATAGGTAGGGGAGTTTCCTCAAAGAACCACATCCAAGGAAACCCTGAGCAGGGAGTTTCCAGCTGAAGCCTTACAGACTCCCTAGACCAAGGCTGAGGAAATGCAGATCCATGGGATCCCCCGAGCAGGCTGCAGGTTGGCTGCTCCTGCCACAGCCCGGCGGCAGGAATGCAGGCAGGAAAACCCTGCAGGGAACAAGCAAAGCCTGGGCCAAGAAGCATCTGAGCCGGGGCATCTCTGATCCCACGCAGGGTTCAGACACTGCTTCAGCTGCCCACAGAAGACCCCATCACCTCCCTGCTATTTGCTCCAACAAAGAGCACCTGATATATGGGAGTTTGAAGACTCCTGGAGCTGGGGGACCTGCAGTGCCCATGGGCCTGAGCAAAGGTGTCCAAGCACTCACCTGGGTTTGGAGCTGCCCTTCACGCCTTGCACTGGGAAGTCAGCTTTAACCTGACCTGCCAAGCCGGTCTTTAAGGCACTGAATTCTGCCTAGATGCTAGCACTGGTTAATTACCCATGCACGCTCACAGCCTGAGCAAGGCCTTCACAAATCTGTTCCTTCCCCTCCAGCTGCCTGCAGGCTCTGTATTTCACAGGGGCATAGGTGTGCTTCAAGAGCCAGGAAGGGAAGGACGTGTGCTGCTGCATCAGGGTAACTCCCTCTCCTTCCTGCTGCAATGGATCCGGCTGGGAGCCAGCAGAAATTGGGGTTCCAAAGGGGTTCCTTGCCCACCACCAGCAGCTCCAGCCCCTTTCCGGTTTGCTGCTACCAGAGACTCTCAGCAGCTGAGCTCTGCTTCTTGCCAGCTTTGCAGCATGGCAGGGCTGGGCTGACACCTTTGTCCCTGTAGGACCTAGTGGCTGGACCTGCATGTCCCCTTTGCCTGGGTTGATTGAGTGTCGCTGCCCACCATTAAATCCTTCCAAAAGGCCTTTGGAAGCGTAAGTGATGCTTTGACTGCTGGTGTGATTCTACAGCCTTCAGATGCTCGGTGTTAGAGAATATCCCCTTCTCAGGCATGAGATAGCTGATGCAGGCAGAGATGGGTTTAGCCAAAGCATTTCCCAAAGCAATTCAACTTTGCTTCAGGCTGAGGAAGTCTCTGCAAAATCAGACTCACTTCTGTGACATTCCCGAATCAATTGATGGGGGTTGTTCTAGGGCAGAGACAGACACAGTAAGTTTTGCTCTCAAAGATGTGCTCTCACAGGGGGCTGTGTATCTCAGAGTCTAAAGTGAGAAGCATCAGTGATAGGTGACCAAGATGGACAAAAGGCCTTTGAATACAGGAAAGCTGGGCCAGTTCCTTCGGGTAAAGAGTTACCTAGAAGCTGATCTAACAGCTGTCTGAGTAGTGAAAGAGCAAGGGTGATGGAGTCAAACCCTTCTTGCCAGGGTCTGCTGATACATTAAGGAGCAACAGCCACAAAGGAGTCCTGAAAGGTTCAGAATGGGGTGTTAGGAAAACCCTTTCCTTGTGAGGGTGCTGCAGCCTTGGCACAGGACATCAGAAAGGCCACGGAGTCTCTGGCCATGGAGGGTGTTAAGACTCAGGTAAGCAAAGCCAACATGGAATGTGGTGGTGGGAAGGGACCTCTAGAAATGAACAAACCTCCTCTGGTCCCTTCCCACCAGCACTTCTGCAGCTCTATAGTGAAGGTGTTAGAATGACTTCCCAGGTGCTGTTTGCCAGAAGAATTCTCATCCAGGAGGGGATTTGTTTGTGTCTCGCTTTAGTGTTTCCTAACAACTGACCCGCCTACAGCAATGAGTCATTTAACCACCCTTAGGTGTTCTTTTGAGGCCAACTGACCAAAGAGTGGTTAATCTGAAAATAAGCTGCTTTGGTTTTCTGGTCAGAAAGTACCAATTAATTCCCCCTTTACAGACATTCTTCATGCAGAAGCCAAAGAGCTGCTCTGGAAACTCTTTGTTGTATCTTATGGGGAGGATATAGCAAAGGATGGTGTTGGCTGGCTGAAGTTTGACCAGTGCAGGATGAAAACTGAAAGATCAGGTTCAGGCATGCCTGGTGGCCAGGGAAGGAGTAGGTAGGACTAGGGAAAGGGGCAGGCACTGCAGAGGAATACTTGACACGTGTTGACCTACAAGCAGAAAAGGATCTGAAGATACGGCTTGGAGCAAGTGAGAAATCATAAACGCTGCAGAGAACTAAGCTCTGCCTCAGTGGGATGAGCGCAGTGGTACACTGATGTGTGCAGAGGACACAGAGGAGGTGTAGAATGGGGTGGGTGTTGGCTCTGTGATAGATCTGCGTCCTTTGTCCGTGTTCTTTGTGTTTGATCCACCTGTGTGCAGTGCCAGGTAACTCCGGAGCACACCGGCACTGCTGCTGCCTGCCCTCCCAGCAGTGAGGCCACCGGGGCTGGTGTCCGCCCATGAAAGGGGAAAAGCCAGGAAGCACAAAGGGAAGGAAGGTGCGAGCCGGCCAGCGCCGGGCACCAGCGGGCACAGCGCCGGGAGCGCCAGCACCTCCCTGCGGGGCGGGGAGCGGGACGGCTCCGTGAGGACCGCGCGGGGTTCATCAGCCCCGGGGCGCAGCACGGCCCGTTCGCTCTTTGCGGTGCCGGAGCCAACCCGGCCGCAGCACCTCGGCTGGCCCGGGGGTGACCGCGCTCTGCCAGCCCTGCTCCTCTTCCCGAGCAGCTCTCGCCTTCCCCCAGCCACAGGTGGACGCGGCCGCTGCCGGCCTCCGAGGCCAAGGTGCTGCCGGGTGCCGAGCCGGAGGCGGGGCCGCCGGAGCGCTGCGGGAGCAGGCCCCGAGGGGGTCTGTCTGTGAGGGGCTCCAGCATCCCCCGGGAGCGGCGCTTCCTCCTCGGGCCCTCACGTTTCACCGGGCGCCTTCGCACCTCCAAGGCCTCAAGCGATCCCCACCGGAGAGGCCGCGGGACAGCCCGGGGGGTGGAGCGGAGCGGGGCGGGCCGGGCGGTGGCGGGGGCCGGGCCGGGCTCCGGTTCTACATCCGGGGAACGAGCGGCGGGCGCGGACGTGGAGGGCGCGGGCGGGGCGGCGGCGGCGCGCGGGGGCGGCGGCGCGGCCAATCAGCGCCGAGCTCTGCTCGGTGCAAACAGGAGCACAATGGAGCGAGCGGCGGGCGCGCTGCAGCCAAGCTTGGCGCGGGCGCCGCGAAGCTGACGGGCCCGCCCGCCAATGGGAGCCGGCGCACGGCGGCGGGCAGCCAATGGGCGCGGGGCGGGGGCGTGCCCGGGCGAGGTTAGGGTGTCCTTGCAGGGTGCTGGGCTAAACTTCACCAAATAATAGCTGTTTGTATTGGGGCGGCCGCGGAGCCATTTTAGGTAAGTTCTGACCCCAACTTTGCCGTTCGCTCTCCCGGCGCGGCCGGAGAGGGGCAGCGGGGCGGGAGGCGGCGGCGGGGCCGCGCCGGGGCGGTGCTATGAATGAACGCGGCGGCGGCGGGGGCTGAGCGGAGGGTTGCAGGGCCGGGGCGGCCGCCGGGCCTGTCATGGCTCCGGCAGCGGGGACGGGCCCGGCGGAGGGGAGGCGGCGGCGTCGTCGTCGTCGTTCCCGTTTCCCCCTGTGGGTTCCTCCTCACGGCCCTTGCCCGCCCCCCGGGGCCGGCGGCAGCGCTGTGGTGGTGGGGGGGGCCGGGCCTACCCAGTGTCTGGCAGGCAGCTCGGGGCTCGGCCGGCAGCTCGGGGCCCGGCTCCCCCCTTGTAGCCGCGGGGCGTGCGGGGGGCGGGGGGCCGGGGGCGGGCTCCCCCCTGTGCTGCTCGGAGGCTCCTCCCGTCGGGAAGCGGGGGGAGCGAGGCCCCCCGGCCCCGAAGCGAGCGGCGAGACCGCGGCGGCGGGCGAGATGCGGGGCGCCCGGAGCCCGCCCGCGGGGCGCCGGTTTCCGCCGTCCCCGCGGTCGCAGTGCTCAAGAGCATCGATCGTTGAGGCTTTAAACTTGGCGGGCGGGGGAGAAGCGGGTCCGTGTGCGGACCGGGGGCACGGCTTCCCCGCGGGCCGGCCTCCCGCTGAGCAAGGGCACCTGGGGCGATGGAAGGGGGCAGTCGGTTTAAAGAGCCGCGACGGGCTCGTCCCTGTGCCCGGCGGGTCCGTTCCGCCGCTGGCGGAGCAGACGCGGGGCTGTTTGTGACATTGCAGCCATGTCACAACGGAGGCATCGCAGTCACGTCGGAGCCGCGTCTCGCTCGCTGCAGTCGCCGCGCCGCAGCCGCCCCGCGCAGCCTCACGCGTGGTGCGCGGTGTTTGCGCGGTGTTTGCGCGGTGAGGTTCCCGCTGCGCTTACCGGCGGCTCTCATTGGCGTTGGGGTGGGTTTGGGGCTTGATTCGTGAGGTTCACAGGGTAAACGCTGTGCATGAAACGCACGCAGACGGGGAGGTGGAGAGGAATCCTCTGCCGGCATCGGCGCCCCGGGCGCACACCCCGCCCTGGAGCGGCGTTTTCTCCGTTTATCGATTTCCTCTCCTGAGAACTACGCTGAACTCGAAGCGAAGTCGGGGTCCACGGAGGCCGGGCAGGCTGCGCCGGCACCCGGCTCTGCTCTGTCTGCTGCCGGCCTTGGATGTGGTAGAGCTTTCCGGTGTTTTTGCTATGAAAAGTGCTTGATTTCCTTCTGTAAGTTGGGATGGTCGTAGCCAAAAGCTCTGCCTTTTGTTGTTGTTTCTCTCGTGTTTGGGACATGCAGCAAATGTCTTTGGGGGCTGGAGAGCTGGGGGGGGAGATGGTTCATGTGGTTGTGCAAAGTATCCTGTGGGTCTCTCGCACCCCCCTGCAGCCACTGGCCTCCCTGGCAGCATTCGGGGCTCCTCAGGGGCAGGCAGATGCGGTTGGGGTTGTTGGATGTTTATCCCTCGCCCATTCACTTGTAGGGTTATGGATATTTGGCAGCTCGTGCTGCCTGTATCCTTTGAAGTGTTGTGGGGTGAGCTGGGTTAGGGTGATGCAGAGCAGAGGGTGCACTGAGCGCTGCCGATGTTTTCCCCACTGCCTTCAAGTGTTGCTGTTGCTTTTGGGCCCTGCTCAGGTGATGGCACAAGAGTAGGTGCTTCCTTACCATTCCTTGCTCTTGTTTACCTCATTCATGTGGGGGCTCTGCTCTGCTGCTTTGCAGAGAAATCATTGTTTTGGTCCAGCTGTTGAAGTATGAAGCAATAACAGCATATTTTTGCTCTGGGAGTGAATTCTTCCTGGAGTAAATAGGTTGTTTCTCTCGAGGCTTCTGCCCTCCAGCTGGGCTGGTTTTGTTGAGGGCTGCCACTGGGTTCCTTTCCCAGTTGTTTAGTGGAAAATTGATTCCTCTTCCATTACAAAGCTTCATGTTCTTGACTGTTTGCTTTTGGAAAAGCTAATTCTGCTCGTTGTCTCCAAATTGGTACTGCTGCCACGTCTTCGGGGCTCTTCAAGAGCGTGGGACTTGCTGCTGGGTTTCCTTCCCTGCAGCAGTGATGGGATGAAGCTGCCTGAATGTTGCCCCTCAAGTGCTTCAGGCTGTAAGGTGTAACTAGCAGAGTTGCATCCCATCAGAATGTCTGTGTATGCCTTGTGCAGCTGAACTCACAGTGAGTATCCTTCAAATGAAAGCCAGAGTCAGTGAGAGGACTTAGAGACAATCCTCCAAGCAGCAGCACTGGTTGCCCTGTTGCTGAGAAGGCAGTTGCAGCCACTTCTAGCTGCAGGCTAGTATGAATGTGTTGAAAACTAGCCTTTGTGTATCTGAGAAGCTAAAGGATGTGATTGATGCACATCTCTTGTGGAAGGTGCTGTTGGGGTACCTCTGTACCTTGCTCTGAGTGCTGCTGGCTGGTTTGGTAGCATGTGCCTTTTAAAGGGCTTGAGTTTACCTCTCCCTTTGTTGTCTTATTGCCACTGGGGGAGACTGGCTCTCTCTGAGCTGCTGGTCTCTGGGCAACTGGCCGCGGATATCCCGCTGTTAGCCTGGAAGGTCAGTGCTGTGGTTACCTTTGGGGTCTGTGATTCCTACTGGCTTGGTGGAGGAGGCTCTTAGAGGAATATCTTGTTTTCCTGACTACTTTTAACCATATTTCTATAACAGGAAGCAAATCTCTGCCCCCTTTCCCCGTCCCAAAGTGTAGTCTTAGTACTTTTTAAGGTTTAGTTTTCCTTGAGAGATCTGTTCTGTTTTTCTCAAGAGCTTATCCAAACACACAAGCTTCTACAGGTGGCTAATATAAAAGTGTCTCCCTTTAATGGCCTGTGTTGTTTCAAGAGGGGTTTGCACAAGCAAATGAACTTGTTTTTATGAGGTGGCACGGCTGAGAGCTCGGCTGCCAGAGCAGCTCTTTGTGTTCCATGTGGAGCTGCGCTGTCCTGGCCTGTCTCAGGTTTGTAGAGATAAGAGCTGGTATCACACACATCAGCGTGGAGGAGAAGCTTGTCCTTGTGAAGGAGGGGAGAGGGTTGATCAGCCTTGGTGCAGGAATGTGGACTCGGTGTGTTTTGTCTTGAAAGCAGCATGAAAAGGGAGGCGTCTCCAAAGTCGTATTAAAGAGATGCTTGGCAAACATGGTGCTGGATGGCTCATTGGGCTTCAGGGGAGCCGAGAGGGTTTGTTTTCATTGCCCCTGTGGCAGTGGAAGCACTTCTCTCTCAGCCCCAGTTTCCTGCTTGGGCCAGTGGCATCATCCTCTGGTGGCTTTGCTCTGGTCTGTGAAAGCAGAGGCAGAGCCTGCTGGGGACCAACAGGCCCTGTAAAGGGAGGACAAGATGGTGAGGGTGAATGGTCTATGTATAGTGAAATAGCAGTGTTTGCTGTGGGCAGTGTTGGTGACAATGCGCAGTGTTTGGGTGGTGGTCCTCGGCACCCTAAACCCCCATGAAAGCAGAGTTACGCTTCACCCTGCGAGCAGTGTCAGTGCCTGCACTGCCGGCGTGTGGTGGTGGTGGTGGGACCAAAATCCTCTTAAGGAAGTGCAGGGTCCGTGTGCAGCGTTGGGCTGCGATCCCAGCACTGCCGGTGCCTCCAGCGATCCTTCAGGACCCAGCAGAGCTGGGGAAAGCCGACCAAAGCGTTGGGAAAAGGGTTTCCCCGTGGTGCCGCGGTGTCAGCGTGTGGCGTGAGGAGGCTCTGATTTTGCTTTCTAACGTCTCAGGCTGGTGCAGTGTGTTTTCCGTGCGATAGGACAATGCCTTCAACTTTCCCTTATATGGGAAAATCTGGTATGCAGCCGAGCAATCTGCCAATATGTGGCTATTAATTTTTAGCATTGTTATGGTGGATGTGTCCAGTCGGCCTGAGTAGTAGGAAATACCTGGCACGATGTGGCTGGGCTTTAAGGTTTTAGGCAGGTCCCTGACCGATATCTGGGGAAAGGTTGTGACTGCGCTCTGGGGAATGCCTGAGCTCACCCGGCTCCTCGGGAAGTCAGCTAAAAGCTGGGAGAGTTTGGTGTCTGGGTTAAGGCTCCTGCCATGCACTGCCCTTGGGCCCAGTGCTCAGGGAGCAGCTGGGTGTTGTGGTCGTGTTGGTACCGACATCACTTGACCCATCCTTCCCACAGCAGAGGAAGTGCTGCCTGGAGGTTAAGGGGTGAGTGCTGTTTCCATGCTGCAGCCTGTTGCCTCTAGGGGATTCCCAGCCTGTAGTGAGTATAAATCCTGCTCTGAGAGGAGCAAAGCACCCTTTTTCAGTCCAGAAAAGTGAGAAGTGTGGGAACCGAGTCCCAGTCCCTCTTTGTTTTTCACGTGGGCGCTGGAGATGCACTTGCAGAGGTGTGTTGCACATCGAGCACATTTCCAGCCCTGGTTTGCCCCTGAAGGATGCTGCTCAGTGGCAGTCTGATGGTGACACTGTTAACCTCTATCCTAGGGGATACAGCGTGTCTTGTGCAGTCCTGTCTTCACCCTAACCTCATGCAGCCCTAATGTTGCACTAGGATAGGTCCTGTTAGCTGCTTGCTTGCTTTGGTGTGGGGTTGTTTTTGTTTTGGCTTTGGGTTTTTTTGTATGTTAACTGCTGAGATGAAATTCAGCTCTCTTCTGGTGCAGCCTCCTGCACCTTCTTGTCTGGCTCTTTCTGCTGTTCAGCTCGGTTATGGGAAGTCTGGGTTGGAATGCAGGTAACTCATTGCTTCCTTTTTGTGTAAGTCTCCTGAAAGCTGATGCATTGTTGGTGTCAATTTGCATAGTATTTGTGTTTCCCAAATGTTTCCATGAAAGTGCGGGATCTTGAGCCCTGCTTTGCCTTACAGTAACTGGAGGCAATATCTGGGTGGAAGATCCCCCGCCCTTTCCCCTGGAGGTATCTCAATTGCATTTCTTTGAAGGTAGAAGTAGGACTTCAGCTAATGGAAAGTCTTCACCTACCAGGCCCTTCACATCAGTAGCCACTGCCCAGTGCTTTGGTTACTCCATACGGCACTAGAAATAGCTGGTTGTTGTGTGGACATAGCTGAGTTTCCCTCACAGAACTTCCAGTTGTTAAACCCCTCTTCAGAAGTCATGAAGGCAGTTAGATAACCAAATTGTTTATGAGCTTTCTGGTTTTCGTTTTGTGCTTTAACTTGCAGTCCATGGCTGCCTTTGAAGGTGTATTCCAGTGTTAGCAATGTGTTTGTGTGTCATGCGAAGGAACAAGGGGGATGCAAAGTTAGGGGCAGTTTTCACATTCTTGGCATGTGGATAGGTGAGGTGTTGGTTCTTTAAGAAACATGAATGCCTTGTTACATACGTGCATCGAGGCAGAATTAAAGTTAGTCCTAGATACAAGAATAAACATTAGTGCTTTGCTATAGACGTGCTGTCAAAGCTGCTATTTTTGTGTGAGCCAGTGCCTTGAGTTCTCCAGGTCTTGTGCACAGAGCACCTTTAACCCTAAATGTTTCATCTGCTTTGGTTGAACTTAAAACGTGCTTAAGATAAAATGAAGCTGAAGCGCTTGGTGGCTGTTAATTGTGGATTGGAGGAGAGAGAGCTATTCTTTTCTCTGCATACCTGCATGGTGCATCCTTGCTGCACCCAGTGCTCCTCTAGCCTGGGAAGGGTGTGGGAACACACAGCGTGTTGCTGTTATTTGTACGCTCCTCTGCTTGTTGCTTTAGGGCAAGCAGAGCCCTGTTTCCCAGTGATCCTTCTCAGTCCCCATAGGGTGCCCCTCACCAGGGTATCCGAGCTTTTCCCGGCATGCACTTCCATGCACGCATAAAGGCAGGTTTCTCTCCTCCACCGCAGACAGCACACTGTGCTCTGTTTGTTCTCTGCGTGGTGATGTTGTGGGGAGGCTGCCTGAAGCAGGGCTTGCACTGTGAAGGTGCTGAGGTTTGTGGTTACCCTGATTTCTCCAGAGAAGTGGCTGCAGATCTGTGGGCCAGTCACAGTGACTGCTCCACCTCCTTGCTCCCCTGGGTGAGGATTTCTACCAGAGAATAACATTGCTGGGTTTGAGTTGGGTCAGCCTCACACTGTGCTTTGGGGATCAGGGTACTGGATCTGGAAGGCAAAGGAAGGAGTGGATCGCTATGGGCACAGGCTCTTTTAAGCTTTAATAGTTGTAATTTCAATTAGAGTGGGCTCTCCAGGAGCCCAGGTGACTCTGCAGGCTTGCAGGCCGTGGGTCCTGATGTGCTCACATCTGACAGGGCATAGCCCACTCTTTGTGGAGATGTGGTTACCTGCAGATGCTGCTCTCTGGTTTCTGGACAGGCTGAGCATGGTGTTAGTTCTGCACAGTGCCCCTGAACCCTTTCCTGGACCCACCTCTGCCTCCTGCTCTTTCTGCCACCCTGAGAGAAGGTGTTTGACACAGAGCAAAGTGGATTTCTGGGCCTTGTTGCGTGCTGGTTCCTCCAGAGAAATCTGCTGAAGGAAAGGGTCGGAAAACAAGTGGCTTATCCAGATATGGAGGGAGAGGAGATGTGAAATCCATGTTGGCGTGGTCTTCTGACATGAACGTGCAGTAAAGTGGATCAGAACATGGGTCTGCGAGGCCTGTGCTCTGCTGTTGTGTTCAGAGTTTGCTTGCCTGGCCTTTGTGTTGCTGTGTGTCAAAGGAGACTGATGTCTGCAGGCCTGCCAGGCAAGCAGAAGGAGTCTTCTCTTGGTAGCTTGGTGCAGCTGATGCCACGTGCTTGCCTGCTGGGTAGCTTGACAAAGTTGGTGCTCTGCAGTCAGTGTGCCCTGGCAGGAGCTTCCTCCCTGTTCAAGTGTGGACTTCCAGCTTGGTGAGGATGATGCTCGCTGCACTGCTCCCTGAGCTGGCCTCTAACTGAAGGGCTTTATCAGCTGGGACACAAGGGCCTACTTCTTCATATGTGTGTTTGGTAGCATTTTATTAACAGCATGTCTAGGCAGGACTTTGGGTGCTTTGGTTGCTGTTTAAGAAGGCTTTCTAAGTGTCTAAAAGAATCCTGTGGAGGGAATGAAACCTGGCGCTGCTGAACTCCAAGCGTTTCGACATGAGGAATCAATGAAATTCTTTTTGGTTCTTCTCTTGCCTTGCCCACCATAGAATCATAGAATAGTTTGGGCTGGAAAGGATCTTAAGATCATCCAGTTCCAACCCCCCTGCCATAGGCAGGGACACCTCACACTAAACCATGGCACCCAAGGCTCTGTCCAA
>JBCJKH010010444.1:0-20684 GCA_039877255.1 Loriculus beryllinus | reverse complement strand
GCCCCTGCACAGTTCGGGCCTGCAGCAAGCACCCAGCTGCCTATCAGCTTCCCTGACATTTTAGCTACTGACAGCGTCCCTAGTTCAACCCCTGCTGCAGGAGGACCTCCACCAGAGCGCACCCTCCCCTCCCCAGCCCAGTGCAGGCACTCTCTACACCCCGAGCTCTGCACTGCAGCCTCCTCTCCCATCGGGTGCCTACGCTGCCACCGCCGGGGCAGCCAGAGCAGAGCTCCCAGAGCCGCCCTTGACCCTCAGGCGAGCGCTCCCCCGCCTTGAGGGCTCTCCCCGTCCCTCCTGGCCCCGCCCCCTGTGCGGCGCTGCGCGCCTCAGCGGAGCTGCCGGCTCCCGGGCAAGGTCTCGCGGCTCCGCAAGTGCCTCTCGCGGCTCCTGCAGGCGGGGTTTCCTCTCGCGCCGGGGTTGAAGGCGCCCGCTCGGCTCGCACGCGTGTGACACGGAGGAGCCGTGTGTAGAGACAGCTGTGGGCCAGGCCGTGCGTTCTTTTATGGACTGTCCCAGTGGATCTGTTCTTGAGGACACTGTGGAAATACCTGGTCTGGCTTTAAGGGGAGCTGGGAAGCAAAATTAGTCCATACAGAGTTCCTTGTTAGTGAACTCATGGCTGATTCTGTGATCAACTTCATTTGTTTGGTGATTACACTTTGTTTGGGAATTTGGCTATTATACTGTAAGTAACAGCCCTCCCAGAGAAAAGAAAATACTATGGAGGTTAGCACAGTACAAATAAGACAAAACCCATTTCCGGGACCCACTTGAGGAAATTGGCAATTAAATCTGTTCCCAGCCCAATGATTTATCCTCCAGATCATTTTCTCTCAGCCAGCTTTCCAGCATTTCATTAAAACTAAGCACTCCTTCCCTGACATCTCATTATGAAACAAAGCTCCTTACAGAGCTCACTTGGCTGGCTGACACCAGGCAGCAGAAATACAACACAAGTGATGTGCAGATTCAGGTCTGAATGCCAGTTGCAGAAGGTATTCTTCTGCCTTCCCTTCCACTCCCCAGATTGTATAGTCAGCATACTAAGGAGATAGCATATCAGTAATTTTTCTTCTAATTTCTTCAAAGACGATATAAAAATTTTAGGAAGTCTAGTTCTGTGGAGAAAAAGGTAAGTATTGGTGGGTATTTCCAAGCATGAGTCCATAGAAACTGAGCTTAAACAATCACACTGCATAAGCAAGACCATTTTTTTGTAATCAGTTTTGAGCTGTGGGGTTTGTTTCAACCAAACTGACCACGTCACTTGTCACAGAGGGCAAGCGTCACCTGCTCAGCAGAAAAAAGCCTCCTTCCCAGTGTCCTCAACAAGTATTAGACTAGAGAGGACTCCATCTTTATTAGCTATCCCATTATACAAGGCTGAGACAAAATCCGAAAGAAATTCAGACCACTTCTCAGAAGAGCCAAATACCACCTTTCACCATACATGGCATGACTTCTTAGGACCCTGAATGGTTCCCATTGAGGCCCATCTGTTTTAATAATAATACCCTGACTTTTATGTTATTAACATAAGGTCAGGAATTTGGCCAAGAAAATTTCAATGTAGGAATTCCATATTATTCCTGCATGACTTTGTTTTCAGCTATATACTGATGGTACTGGGAGGATGATTTCAGATGGAAGGAGCTGGAACAGACTGAAGGTGGATGTAGAAGAACTACATTTACCCTTGTTCATACCAGGCTACTTTTCCTCCACAAGATCCCCAGTTTCTTAAGAAGAGTTAGAATAGTTAATAAGTGAGTAGGGATAGCTGGGTTTTCCAAATGGACTTCTGGGACTGGGGTCCAATACAATACTTAATACATTACAATGCATTACCAATACAAGGTAATACATTATCGGGCTAATAGATAGGTCTGTCTATTCACTAATCACATGCTCACCTTCCAAGGGTAATTATGGGAGAAACTGAAAAGACTGAGAGGTGGGGAAAGGAGAGGAGGTTCCTTTTTCAGCAAATACGGAGATTAGGTCAAGTTAATTATCCTCTGTTTTTCTGTGTGCCCATCATTAAAAGCCAATTGAGTATAAAATACCATACCAGAGATTGTCATATTTGAGAGGACAAGCAGCAAATCCTGGAATCTTGGCATGATGATCTGTTTCCCATAAGTTGTATTCTGATGCAAATTGTTTGCACTGTACCAAAGTGGGCTTCATGTAGCAAACTATACAAAAAAATCAGTTTCTGTTTCTGCGTTGTTTGGCATGTATCTGAAAATATCTAACAAAAGAATTCAACTGCTTTAACCATGCTGTCTTAGTTACCATAACCATCTTTTTTATTTCTAAATACCAGACAGACGCAAGTCCTCTGAACTCTGTTAATACTATAATAGTATCAGCAGCGTAACAACTAGCTGTGTTTACCACTTTGCCTGTTGGCAACATCTGTTGAATATCTTCTGACTTCATTTCAAAGCTCCTTCATACAGGTGTCCTGTCATCCTGTCAACGTGGCTAGTCAATTTGCCTTTGCTTCTGTCTACACAGAATAAGTTTTCTTTCCTCAAACTATACTGCTCTGAAAAAATGCACAATTTTTTAACTGTGCTGGCATGCTGGAAGGAATAAACCCCATAGTATTACGATGGCAAATAAAAAAGGCTCTTTCCCTTTTCTAAATTATGTATTGTTAGCTAGAATACCGTTAAACAAGAAAGATGGTGACAGTTTCAGCTTTGGGAAGCCACAACACTTTGGGCTACTGTTTTGAACAGTGAAAAGCTTGGATAATCACAGGCCTCTGAACTTATTTCCACCACTGCAATGCAGAATGCTGTCAAATTAGTACTCTTACACCCTCCTTGACTGCATAAGTCACAAGCTGCAGTTCTGGTAAGGACTGCTGCGACAGGAATACTGCTGAAACCCATTAATGGTCCCCTGAGCTGGGTGACAGCAGTTACTCATTATCAAAAGTTCCCATAAAGCATAAAATGAGGATTTCCTTCGAAAACAGTTTTGAGTGTTTACAATATCACAAAAACACTGACTTACTTCAAACCTGATATCCTACCTCCCACCTCAAAATTGGTTGCTTTAAGCAGAGTAGATGACATTGTTGTCAGATCACTGCCATAGCATCCAGGTGCAAAAACACCCCAAAAATGTGATATAGGTGTCAATGCCCAGCTAGGCTGAGAAACAGGGAGGGAAGGAAAATACCCTCTTCCTTTCAGCATAGCATGGAAACAGTCCAGAAAGGAAGCTGCAGTTCTGAAGGCTTTTTCGAATGGACACTGAAGAACAGAAAGACACTGAAAAACAGAACACTGAAAATTTCAAGTATGCACAGCCCTTTTGTTGCAAATTTCTTTAAGGGCAGCAACCACAATGAAGGATAAGGATGACCTGTAAGGCCAAGAAAAATCAGTCACAAGGACACAAAAGTACCCAGACCCACTCATCAATATACTTTAGGTGCATTTTTTATTTACAGAGAGGAGATGCCTAATCAGTTATAAGGTTAGACACCTGATAATTCAGCTTTTTCTGTAAAAGTGTATAAATATATACATTAAACTCTATGAAGTAAACATTATTAACTGTGATACAGTAAACATTCACTACTATCATGCTGACAGATATCTCAAAGCTTAAATGCAGATTTCAAGATACCCTCTATAAAATAGCTGTAACTATACTAAAAGGGCAAACAATCTGCCATAAACAAGCTTGTAAAAGAGACTACTAAAATGTCTTTATAATAATGTTTGCCAGGACAAAAATATTGCTTCATCCCTCCCACTCCCCCACCCTATAAGAAACAAATACCCCAAAACAGTTGCAAAACTGCAGGAGGCATTACAAGATTACTTTTTTTCTTCTTCTTTACTTTTTTTTAATTAAAATAATTTTTATTTCATTATTTACCACATATTAAGGAAGCTGCAAAAAAATGCAGCTTTATTAAATACTATTTACTGTTATACAAAAATCTCACATATGTGTCCATGTGACTGAAGACATTAGTGGTACCATATGAGCTATCCCTTTTCCTTATATATCTTATTTGGAGTGATGGCGAGACTTTACAGAAAAGACATTTGACAGCAACTGAAGAAAGGGACTGGAAAACTATTGGCAGAACATGTGAGAGCCTCTAGACTTCCCTGCTTTCTTATTTTAAAAGCACTTTTGCTTCAGTATTATTTCATTTGTCTCTTTGTTGTTCTTCCTGTTGGAGATGATTCAGGACATAAAGAACAACTTGATAGCAGAAAATGTACTGATCCTGTAAGGGTAAGGAAAGCACAGAACATGTGAAAAATGCTTGCAGCACCAAAGCAACTCACTCTCACCTGCACAGCACTTGATTTCAATAGTAATTCTACAGATAAATAAAAAAACCCTAAACAACCCAGAAAACAAACCACACAGTGGAGAAATATGCAACCTCAACTTAAAGGCAAGCACTCCCCTGCCACTAAAGGTATTTTATACCTTTTGTTCTGTGGGAATTTACCTTTAAAGGTAAATTTTATATAGGACATTCATCCTTCTTTCACACTCAGATTACCTCAAGCAGAGTTAAGTACTTTACATAAGTAGGAATGAAAACATCAAGTGAATTTCAAGAGGTCTTACAATACCAACTAATACAGAAGTCTGACAGTGCATCTTATCTTAATGTCAGCAGTACAGGCATGGGGAATAATACATGTTTTGGGATGTGATATGGAGCCCATAATTTTGTGGTTTCATTTAATTTTTTTTTTCTTGTGGTTGCTTGTTTTTTAAACTATGATTTGACAATTCCTTCATGTTCAAAGAAAAAGTGCAGATTTTAACAAGACCTTCTGATGCCCATGTCTAAGGTAAAGTTAGTTAGCTATAGAACTAGATTATTCCTAAAACATTAATTTAACTTCTCTTTGAAAATCTCCCCAGAGGGGATTTCAGGACAGTTTTTAATTAAACACAGATGAAAACAGCAGAGCATGTTAAAAATTGCCTGTGTTTATAACTGTTAAAAACATTCTGCTACTTACTGGTATGCATCTGATATAATTCTAGCAACACAAAAGTTACACTATAAGGCACAAAGACAACCATTGCATGTATTGCAAAGTTTCCTGGCACATCAGAGTTAGAATTCCACTGTCTTTCCTTTGTCATATAGCTGGGGAAGCCAGACTCACCTCTGTCTGAACCATCCCATGCCTCTGCAAACGCATTGTGCGCACCAGGTCTGAGATGTCGAACTACCAAAACAAACCATAAGTTAAAACATTTTTAAAAATAAGACTTACATGCATATAAAGGAAATATTCCCAGCATCAAACCAAGGAATCCAACTAGGTGCATTAAGCATTTAGTAGTGAAACAAGTAACAATTTACTACAGCCTACAAACATCTGGTAGATAACCAGTATGTGTTGTCTTCGGGCAATATGGATGTGGCCCTCCTACATCAGACACCTTCCTTCTGCTGTTTTCTTTCTCTGTGCTTACTCTTACTGGGAGCTGAGTGTGCAAAAGATAGAGCTCCTCAGTCCAACCTAAGAAAAAACTATTTCCCCAGGTTTATAAAGTTATAAGACATTTTGTGGGTTCTTAGAAACCCCACTAAGCTAAGCATGACAAAGCTCATCTTTACAAATGCACCAGGACACTGAAGAACATAAACGTAAGGAAGCTAGCACCCTCCTGTGGATCACCCTAAAATGCATATATTCCTGGTTGTTCTGGAAAAGTTTATTTACGTACCCTCATCTCCAACTGACATGTCTGTACATTGAGGTTTTGATTCAGTTGGTTGGTTTCTAGCTGCCCTCCAACAGTTCATGGATCTCTGACCAACTGAGTACTGCAACTCTCAGCCCCAGCACCATTTAATATGATACTTCCACTGAGTACATCCAACCAGGCAGGGCAGGCATCTTAGCTTTTCCTTCAGTTGCCCGGGTCATCATGGCAACACACTGTTGTTCCCAAGCCAGAAGTCTGCCATGGCAGGAGATGTTCTTGAACCATAAACTCTGATATCTCCTACCAATGTTGGATTGCTGAGTTGTCAAACAAGACCAACAAGAAGATTCCCTGAACCAAGAACCAGCAGAAGCATGAGCACCCCACCCCCTGGATCACCAACAAAGAAGCATTTCACAAGTACTGCTCTTCTGCATCCTGACTGAAGTTCCATTAAGATGTGCTACTCTGAAAAGCTTAGCATATTTTTTAAGCAATTGGACAGATCCAACGGAACACATTTCCTGCAAGTCAAAAGCATAGCTTAGCCCATTCTCTTGGGTACTCACATCGAGGTCTCTGCTGATTAACCCTAGAACAACATCTATACAAATAAGTGTCCCCGACCGTCCAATGCCTGCACTGCAGTGAGTTATGATAGGTCCTGATTTGTGAACATGACGCATGTAGGAGATGAAAGTAAGCAGGTCATCTGGTTGAGAAGGGGTGTCATGGTCAGGCCAGGCAATGAAGTTCAGATGGGAGATGTGCCGTACTTCACCTGTCTAAGGTTTAGAAAAAAACAACAAAATGTAACACATGGGAAGAATAAAAACCCAAAAAGTAAGCTCTCAAAGGAAACCATCTCAGAAGAGAGGTATCTGCCTAATGAAGGTGTTCTGTAGTTCCATAAAACAAGAGAAACAATAAGCTAAACTGAAAATAACTAGCAAATAATTGCATAGTATAAGGAACGCTGTGCGGGCTGAGATGATCACACAAAGGAATGAACCAGCCAGATTGAACAATCAGTGAATTTCATATCCCTATAAATGTTTATGTGGCCAAAGGCACCCAAGAAGCCAACATTTAGAGTCTTATTAGCATAATGAAATAATCTCCTGGTCCAGCTGCCTTCTATAAAGGTCACAGAATAGCACGAGCTGCAATGAGGAAATGTTGACTAGTAATGATCACTGGACAAACAGGAAAAGCCCCATGTTACCTCTTGATTAGACACTGCAACTGAAAGCAGGCAAGCCAGAAGTATGAGGATAAAAATGCCAACAGTCAAAAAAAATCTGAGCATGCAGATTCACTTACCTGAATCTCTTCTAGCTCCAGCACTCTAATGATGAAGCCCTTGAGCTGCTGGAGTCTTACAAGAGCAAGCCGTAGTCTATCATTTATCATGGTGGTTTTATTGAGTACATCTGGCCAGTAACGCTGGCACTTTATCTTTTCCCCTTCAACCTCCTGAGTCATCATGGCAATCACAGTACAGTTTTGCTCCCAAACCATCTGCCAGAAATCTGCTACAGTCGTGGGGAGAGGTCCTTGACATGCAATGTAAACAAACTCTTCATTCCCCACTGGCATGCGAATGAAGCTGGCATTGATGTATCCACCTTCAATCCCAAGGGGCACTCTAGTGGTATCATCTGCAATTCCCACAGAACAAAAATACTTTAATGTTATGCATGCACATAATTAGACCTTCAAACAATAGAGATGCTGAGCCTTACACACTCACATAGTACTTATCTCCACAGATGCTTCCAGATCTTATTAAAAAAAAAAAAAAGATTAAAAAACACTCCAATACTTGCTTTAGGATACTTCTTTCTGAGTAAAGAAAAAAATAGCTAGGGGAGAAATCTAGATCAGGAGACAGGCAGCATATCCGATTCGAACTGCAGCACCTCTGAAACTGAGGTTGAATACTTCTCATTCAGAACATTTGTCAGTTCTTGTTTCTCCACACATCTCCCATCTAACAAACAGAATTTTGTTGCAGGAAATTTACTGACAATAGTACACATGTCTGGTTTTCCAGTTTCACATGGGTAAAACTGAAAAAAATCTTGTCTGGCTCCATATATATACAATATTTAAGGCATAGAATCTGCTGAAACACTTGAAGAATCTGTGAACATCCATCCCAACCTACTACAGTATCTTACTGTTCACTTATCTTAAACTGCTTTACAACTGCTTGCTTTAAATGTGTGGAAAATAAGTGGCAGACCAATTTTTTCCCCTCTCAGTAGCACAACTAAGACATGCCACTTCTAACCCAATTCATCTGATCAGACAGGTGGTAATGAAATATTAACAGTGAACTTCAGATTAGTTAGGACTTACAAGGAAGGATGTTTTTATATCTGTTTTTCTTCCTGTTCTCCTTGGCTTGTCCAATCAAACATTGATCCAAAGGTTTCAACTCCTGAAGGTTCTGTAAAAAAGCAATTACACACACATTAGAAAGTGCTGAATGGTAACAAGTGTAAAGAGTAGCTCTGTAACCAAGTACTTAACAGACAGAATCATTAAGAAATAAATAATCCTAATGTAGAGATGAATAATAATTCAGTCATAGGAAGGAATCTAATTTCATATAGCTATGAAAATGAAACAAACAAAACTATTATCCAGTAAATAATTTCTCCTTCTCTCAAAAAAAGATTGTGTAACATAGAATCATAGAGTAGTTAGGGTTGGAAAGGACCTTAAGATCATCTATGGTTGATTTAAGACTCTTCACTTTAAGACTCTTCACATTCTGCACGTAGATTTCACAGCATTTACCTTGTTGCTGCCTGTTAACTTCATTTTCTCTTGGTAATTTACCAGAAGCAAGAATGATGTAAAGACACTTTTGAATTGAATTCCTAGTTCAACCTAATCTTATCTCTCAGCAGTTACTGGGGGGGGAAAGGGAGAGAAATTTTTGGTAAAAGAAGTCTTTTTATCCCTTTAGAGGTGCCAGTTAAAGAGCTGTGGTATTTAAGGCAGTGATGAGCCAACCATTCTATTTTTGTTTCATACTAGAAAACAGGACTTTAAAGGACAAGTAGTTACTCACTTCAATCTCTTTAGAAGGGACTCCCTGTTCCAGCAATCCACGCAACATTCTGATCACTGACTTCAGTTTAGCTCCTGAGTACTTGCCGCCAGGGAGCACATTCACAGTAGGGAGTGCAGAGATCTCATCATTTGTCACTAAAGGGAAATCTAGCAGAACAATAGGACTGATTGATAAAAAATAGCTAAAACTAGGGAAACTGTAGTGCCTCAATACACCAGAGAGAATACATAGATGTCCTCTCAGTTTGACAAGCAAAACCACATTAACTAACAAAATCAGCAAGACGCAAAATCAGCTTTGATAAATCTAGGAACCAAAGGGACCATTTTCTTGAACTTCCAATAAACACACTGAAACAAAGTTCAAACATACTTTAAACGCAAGTTCTTCACACAATAAACTACAAAATTGATAAATGCACACAGGGATTAATTCAGAGCTCTTCACTTCAATATAACAGCCTGTGACTTTGTTTTTAGCAATTACATTCAACATGTCTTTCAAGGGGTAATTGTTAGATGGGTTAAATTTATCTTTTTTTCCAATAAAGTTTGCTTTCTACGAGACCTTCATTGTTTCTCTGAAGTACAACAAAATTAATACACCAAGAGTCTCCCTGGTATCACAATTAAAAATATCCTTAATTTAGATTTAGTCTAAAGGTTTACACAGATTATCCTTTTTTTCTTTCAATCAATGCAGATATAAGGCAGCTGTATAAGAATTTCAGGAACTGACTTTACTAATGCCATCCCAAGAAGTAAAGACTAGATTCTGCCAAACACGTCAAATTGAGTATCGTTCCACTCTGCCACATTGAGCAGCAGCGGAAGAATGAGAGTCACAACAAAGAAAATATATTGCCTAATTTGATCATGGAGTATGCAAAGCATGTGATATATCAATCTGATAACAGTCAAATATCTATAGTTACAGCTTTTCTCAGATAGATGCTATGGAAGAAAGCATCTCAGCTGGTTTCAACTCTACTACAAGTATAGGTGCAATGTTGCCAATACGTGTTCCTATCAACTCTTGCACATTTATTATGCAAAGCTGTAAAGATCTTTTCCAGTGGGCTGTTGAGTTGTTAAGATTTCCATCACACGTGTCTTTAAACCTTCAAACCAGGACATTTTAAAATTCACTTCTAGCGTTTTCTCTATTTAACATGATCCTCAGATTTTCACTGATGATTTGTTAAAGTTCTTGCCTTTATTAACACGTTCCTGGCTGACTGATTCAATTGGCAGTTCATCACTTCCCCACGTGATTTCATCTTCATCTGCTTGACTCAAAGGGGGTTGTGGAGCTGACCTATAAGAAGACAAAGTATGGAAGTAAAAAAGATCATCTAGAAAACTACCAACACATTTGCAACCTAATAAAAAAAAATCACCAGAAAGTAATTGATAACTACAAATATTTCTGGACTGGGCCCATAACAGTAATCACAAAAAAAGTCCTAAAGACATTTAAAAGAGGTACAGTGGGAAAAGAGACAGGAAGACAGGAATCTGGTAACAGCTATGACTGCAATTACTTTTCAAAGGCTCAGCAGAGAAATGCTCCATCCCTGGCAGTGTTCAAGTCTAGGCTGGACAGAGCCTTGGGCAACCTGGTCTAGTGTGAGGTGTCTCTGCCCGTGGTATGGGGCTGGTACTAGAGGATCTTAAGGTCCTTTCCAACCCAAACCATTCTGTGATTCTGTGAAAGAACACCCAAAAGCAGGTTTGGACCATTCACATAATCCACTACCTATACAGTAGAATATCTATTTTCAATTGCAGTTTTACTAGCTTTGTTGAGGATGGTGGTAAACATATTAAGTATTTTAGGTAACAATGATGCTGCTTGTGCCAAGCCTCAACCCAGAACTTCCTAGAAACAACATCAAAATATAAAAAGAAATATATACACTTTGACTTAAGCTTTCCATGTAAAACTGTAAGTCCTAACTACTCAAATGGGAGCAGATGGACCAGTGGAACTGTGCAGTTTAGTTTCTGTGCTCTAAAACCAGACGAAGCAACATTAATGCAACTTGTTAAGCTTCAAACTGAAGACAACATTGTTTGAACATTTTCTTCACATGCAAGTACCAAATTGTTAGTGCAACACAAATTAAGTTATTTGGTGCCATTTGAACACAGCTCAGTTACTTGTTATAACCACAGGTCAAAGGAATAAATAAAACCACATAATAAACCACATAAAGCTGGCTAGTATTCCGACAAATTATAATCTTTGAAATATCAAGACAAGGCAGAGAGCAATGCAACAAGGCTTCATACAGGTACTTCATTGGGTTTGGTTTAGTTTGAGTTGTTTGGGTTTGCTTTCAAGCAACACTAGTAAAGAAATCTTACCTTTCTGGCATAGCTTTTACTTCACAGTAGTCTTCACATCCATTTACATGTGTTAGCTAGTGGCAGAAATATTCCAAAACACATTAAAGGACAGAGTTATAACACTCACCCACTGTAAATTTTAAACAATTAATAATTATTTGGAGTATTTCTGAAAGGCACTAAGTTCAAAGCAGCACATAATGAAAGACTTTCCCTTTTTAGACATCTCATTAACCCAAAATAAGAGAGGACAAGAACACTGAATGCTTGGAAAGAGGCTTTACTGTAACAAGGCCAAAAAAGCTGCCTTAAAATCATTCCTGATTCACAGCAGCAGTAGAGCCACCTATATTTTCTCCAGTTTACTTTGTTTCTAATATTAAAAGCCCCTTTATGAGGTAAGTTTGATAGTGAAAACTTCTGCCTTCTCACAAGCCACCACTTCTGTATACAGCAGAACAGGGCTTCACCTTTAAATGTATTTAGAGGAAGGCGTATTTCTATACACGCTTTCCTCAACAGATGATGAAGACTCAGCAGAGAAGGCAGCATTTTGACCCTCCCCTTGTGAAAAAAAAAAAACCTCTACAAAACCATTTATATTTATTAAGCCAGCTTCAGGTTTCCACTGCCGTACTCAGAAAATTTTACTTGCTGGCCTCCTGAAGCACACCAATACAGAGCCACATCTTGATCTGACTCTCTCAGCTTTAGTAGCTGGACAGAGAGCTGCAACAGCCAGGATGTGCTTGACAGACAGGGTTCTGTTGATCTCAAATACTGAGATGAAACACGGGCATCTAGTGACAGATGTAAAACAGCACATGCAATGTAGGATAAACCCCATATAGACGTTGTTCAAATTAATGAACAGATCCTAGCAAAAAGTAAGAGGAAAAGAAATCTCCAAGATTTCTACAATTTAGATTTTGGACACCTAAGTCTACACAGCATTCATCGTGAACTACTTCTCTCTCCTGAGCAGGAATCAAGCAAATCTATTAGATTAGATGCTTGAAATAACATTATCAAGGTAGCTTATTCTAGCTCTTTATTAAAAAAAAAATAATATGAGAAACAGTATAAAGTAATGCTATGCTTTGTTCTCTCATATAATTAATTTACAGTAATCTCATACAATTAAAAAATGTTTGTACACCATTTACAGCTACTACTGACAAAGATGTTTTAAATTAAAAGACATGCAAAGTTTTTTCCACAATTCTATGTATTTCCACAATTCTATTTCCACAGTTCTATGCCAATAAGGAAAACAGTAAATCAAAAGAGCATCTGAGAAAGCAAAATCAGCAGACAAATCTGCCAGTTTCTTGCCATCCCACCTCTGAAAAATCTTCAGGCAAAGATGACCCATCACAGTCTGTGTCTTCAGACTTATCTTCTGTCAGCTTTCCATTCATCTCTGCTGGAACAGGAAAATCAGGAGATACAGCATAAACACACCCAAAGATGCCCAGGAGTCACCTTGTCATAGATACAAATTCTGTTACACTTGCCTGGCACTACACAGGGAATACAGGTACCAGAATAACCAAGAAACATCTATTAAGTCCCTTAGCTAACAGTGTGTTGGAAAAGAAGTCGAACTGTATAGGATGATCAGACTTTAGGCTCCTTTCTTTTCTGACTGGAACATCTGTCATTCCATGTGAAGTGGTTTGCATAGCTAATAGAATATCTGTGCCACAACATAAAGGATGAACAGCCTAGTGCTAAGAAGTGATCAGATTCCCACATCAGTAATGTTTCTTCCATTCAGTTACATTTAGACTAGCAGTAGGTCTAAACCAGGATTCTACTTGCTCTTTGTATTAACAAGACCTAATTAAGGCGTGCCAGATAAAATATGACTTGTACCTGTCTGCTACAGTAGCTCTCTGCTGCTGTACCTTACCTATTCAATTCATCTCCAGTTGCAAAGGCAAGATTCTACCTACAGAAAATTGGAAGTAGTGGAGCTCCAATAATATTCCTCAGCTGAGATCCTGGCACAGCCAGAACCTCAATGTTCCCTGATTTCTAACGTAATGACCAATAACAATAACCCAGTGAACTTGGAAAGCAGTGAAAGAGCTGAAATAGTTATAATTCTGGAAGGTATATCTTGAGTTCTACAAGGAGCCTCTACAGAAGTAACAAGCATGTTGCTTGAACTTTCAGAGCATGCATACATAGCGTGAGACCACAAAGGAACTACAAATCCTGCTCCATGCTAAATTTCAGTTAATAACAACTGGAGCTGAGGACCTGGAACAATGGATATGAAAGGTGTACAGAAGCAGGGTCTGAAAACAGCAGTCTTTCTAAAAGAGCAGGTTGGCAATTTTTTTTTGTTTTGGGAGATCTCAACACATTTCCAAGTTGTGCTATCAGTAATCAATGAAACGTTGAAACGCTTCAGCATTTCAACATGACTTTGACTGCAGAGTAGCATGAACTCCACTGAAAAAACTCCTGTATGGGACTAATTTTCCCAAACTACTTAGAGCAAAAACCAGATCTATCAAACCAGAGCTTGCCTTATTAAATTGCAACTGAAGTTTACTGGAATTAGCAACCATTGGTCTGTGTTTTACTTGGGAAACTTTCAGTTCACACATCAATTAAGTGTAAACTCTCCTTCCTGACAAATCAATTTATTTGGCACCTTGTTTCAAGAAGTATTTTGCTGTCAATGACATGCCTTCTTAATGGTTCATATTACCTGGCAAGTGATCTTCTGATGTGGCCTTCTTGAGATGTAGAAGACTCTGAGCCTCTGAGGTCGCATTATTACGATTTAAGAGGTTCTGGGCTTCCTCATCTACAACATCCAACAGATACTGGACAACTTCATTGTGATCATCCTCATCATAATACTCATCATCTGGAGCCTCTGTTTCTAAATAGAACAGTATAAAAGTACAACTTTTACTAATATAGGATGTTTACTCAGAAAAAAATGGAGGCAGACACCACTGCATTATTTCTAACTTTTATCATGGCTTTCCTTCATTTCCCTCTTACACAGAATCCAATTTCCAACATCAGCTAATTTCTCTGAAGCCGAGCATGCAACTTGGAGATGATCTTCTAAAACTGACTGCCAGCCTAACATTGACTTATTTCAGCATATTCAACAAAGCCTTGACTCACCTGCATGTATACACTAAAGACTGAATAATGCTGTCCCCCATCTGATCTCCTCTTACCTGATCTGTCAGTCTGTTCAGAACAGTCTGCTATCTGACTGGTAAAGCCAACGGAAGGTGCATCTCCAGATCCCGACAGATTCATTAGTCCTTTTGTGTGATGGATGTTGTTTTCTGTATTTGTCTGGGAAGGCCCCAGGAAGCCATTGCCATTTATCTAAGAAAGCAAAGAACAATATCAATTAACTCTTAAAAAGCCTGGAAGTTTGTTGATGCAGCAAGGAAGCCTTAAAATGTTCACTGCTCTGCTCAGCAACAAATACAAAACCCTATTCTCATCTGAGACATCTGGATGATGGGTAGGCAGCTTTAATGTGTGTTAGAAGTTGCACATGAAAAGAAAAAAAAATTTAGGGCAACTAAAAAAAACCCCACATGTATCAAACATTACACTAACAGATGCATTTAACATTATTATATCCTCTACCAAACACATTCAGGCTTCAATACTTTTGGTCCCACAACACAGTATTTCTCAGGAAAAAATAAGGGGTGGAGGAAAGAGAGGGGAGGAAAACCATCTAGTGAATGTAATGCACAAACATCTCCAGAAACTGTAAGCAGAATGGAGTTTTGTGGATCAGAGCCTTGTGTTCTTCTCATAAGACCGTGTGTCTTTTGATAAAGCAGTCCAAAGAAGGAGAAGATCAATTAAAAAATCTAGCATATTTATTACGATCAGTGCTTATTCACATCAACTGACAAACCCACTGACAGTGGGTTTGCATCCTTGCATTCATGCATTGTTTTATTTATTTATTTTTAGAATTTTGATAAAGTAGATTTTCTAATGACAATAGGCACAATAGAGTAATATTTACCTTGGGCCTATAAGCATCAGTTGTCTTTTCTGGTTTATCACAGGAATCACTACAGGAACTACCTAAACAAAAATGAAAAAAAAAAAAAAAACAAAAAAAAAAACAACCCAAAAATTTCACAGCAACCTTCCCACAGAAATTAAATTAGCCCAAAGCAATTATTTTTACTAAAGAAACAACATATTTAATGTTATGTTATGAAATGAATAACATTTATGCTTGGTTGCTGGACCCTGCCAAACTTACATCTGATGGACTATACTTTCTAACAGTTTTATGAATGTTACATTCAATGCATGTTATGAATGCTATTACAAGTTATCAATGCTAAGCAAAGAGAAATGCTGATAAACAGCTTAACAACATACAGTGGAAACAAAGCGTGATTTCTCTTCCCTTGAAATGTACAAAACACAAGCCCACGGTCACCTATTACTAACTTTTGGGGGTTATTTTTTGTTTAACATCATCTAACATCTGGGTCCTTGTTCAAAGGTACCTTTCTCTTGGCAAAGATACTATGATATCAGAGAACTACTGACCATCTCAAATATCCCATTACTAGTATAATAAATTAAACAAAATTGTTAGGGTGATGAGGCACTGGAATGGGTTGCCCAGGGAAGTTGTGAATGCTCCATACCTGGCGGTGTTCAAGGCCAGGCTGGACCGAGCCTTGGGTGGCATGGTTTAGTGTGAGGTGTCCCTGCTTATGGCAGGGGGGCTGGAACTAGATGATCTTAAGGTCTTTTCCAACCCTGACTATTCTATGATTCTATGAAAATGGAACCAGTAGATGCTGTATACCTACTAATGAAGTTTTGGGTTTTCATATACATTGTGCACAAAGGAAGAAAATCACACCACAAAGGAAGAAACTTGTAGATGAAATAACTGAAACCTAAAAGTAACCTTTTATCTTGTCATGAACATGTGCATGACAAGTCATCTACAGGAAGGCAGTTTTAAGCGGAGGGCCCATAGCAGTTCCTTCATTTTTATTAACATGTGCAATTCACCTGCATTAAGATAAGCAAGCAAATCTTACCATTAGCTTTCACTGGCCATGGATTTGAGGTATCAGGGCTTTTGGATTTTGGAAGCACTGCATGACCATCTCTATAAAGAAGAAATGTTAACAGAAATTTTTATTAAAAAAAAATCATGGTAATAATCAGATATTGATGTAAGTATGTACTATTGTTACAACTGCTGATCATGCTTTAAGTCACCTGTGGCATATTCTGAAAATGGTATTTTGAACACTTGCACTTGATAGCTGGAATACACCCTTGTCTTTCAGAGAAATAAAAAGCACAGCAAATACTTTAAGTACCATTCTGCTCCACTGAAGCACAACGTTGAACAGAGACCCTTTCTGTGGCATCAGTCCTCAAACACATGCTACCTAGTACCACTTCTGTGAATTAGTTGTCATACTAGAACATGTTTTGCCCGTATACTCATAAAATCCTGCAATCAAATTAAAGAGTACAGGGATGCATTTGCTTCCAAAACATACCTGGTCACTTTAAGCACCACTTTCGGAAGGTATGTTTCCAGCATTCTCTTGGCTTCTTTCAGAGTCATCCCCTGTGTGCTTACTCCATTAATATAATGGATAATATCTAGTGCACGGAGACTCTCCTCTCTGGCAGCAGCTGATCTGGGGAGAATGTCACTGATATACACAACTTGGTAAAGGCTGTCATGACCTCCTGATAACAACAAACCTTTGCAAGAAACAAGGAGGAGAGGAGGAAATCAGGTTTATTCTTTGTAACTGAAGGGAAAAAAAACTGCTTTAGAGCAAAAAGCAGTACACTACTGTGTTTACCTAGCTCCTCCTTATGGCACGTTAGCGTAATATCAGGCAGTACATGAGGCAGCACTGGCATCTTCGGTAGTTCCAAAACACGCCCTAGCACTAATCTGACAGTCTTTGGGGCAGTGCGGAGAAAGTTTACTGCATCGGTGTGACTCATGTTAGTGACATCAATGTCATTAACCTGGGAAAATAAAAGCAACACAGATCTCCACGTTAGGTTCTGAGTAAAACAGTTAGCATAGGGGAGAGTCAGACTAGATATAAGGAAGAAGTTTTTTATCATGAGGGTGATGCAACACTGGAACAGGTTGATCTGAGAGGTGGTAGATGCCCCATCTCTGGAAACATTCAAGGTCAGGTTGGATAAAGCACTAAGAAGCCTGATCTAGTTGAAGATATCTCTGCTAAGTGCAGAGAGGTTGGACTAGATGACCTTTAAAAGTCCCTTCCAACTAAACTATTTCATGATTCTATAATGAACATCTGTACTACATGATACATACTCAGGAAACGCTTCTACAGCAAGTCTCTTAAACTTTATTTCTGAACAATATGCTAGCTATAGATGTATTTAACCAACAACTCCTCTGCATATCTGGGCAACCATCTTATTTAATCAATGAATGTTTTTCTCCTTAAACCATTTTTTGCTGTCATAAATAGTAGTTGCACACATGCCTAGCTGCGGGACATACCATAACTCCCTTCAGCAATCTTGTCACGTTGTCATATTTCTTTTGTCTAAGTGTTATCAAATTAAGCCTCTCAGAAGGTGCATGCCTTTGTTCCTTAATCACATTTGACTCAAAGTTGTCCTTTTCATGCAATCCCTGTATCTGAGAACATTAATCCTCTCACTTTTATCAGTCGGTCTCCAGGTCGTAGTCTCCCATCACTTTTGGCAGGATCCTGAACAATGTCATGAATATAGCAGCCAATATTATCACTACCTTTGGTCACCGTAAAACCCAGACTGCCCTTCTCTGACTTTGTCATAGTGACTCGAAGCTCTGCCTCCTAGGAGAACAAAAGAGCACTTTAAACAGACAAAAAGATGCAATTTGAACACTTTATTGAATTTAAGACAGTTAGAAATAGAAAATAGTTCTACCTATTGGTTTAAGTGGAACACAAGCCTGGACCATACCAATGTATGTCTTAGCAGGCTCAGCTTAGCTGCTTCTAGTTAATTCAGATGGGCTACTGTTTTGCATGGAGCTAACCTTGGGCCAAAGACCTATAATCTAAAAGTAGTGAAGGCACTCACCAAAACCAACACCTTATTTTACCCTCAACAAGCTGCCATATATAAAAATGGCTCTGTGTTTTTCAAATAAGACATCACATCAGGAATTTACATCAGGAAATCATATCAATCACAAGAGTCTACCTCTGTGCCTGGCAAAATCTTGGAGCAGATTCTCCTGGAAGGCATGCTAAGGCACATGAAAACCAGCAAGGTGCTTGGTGACAGCCAGCATGGCTTCATGGCTTCCTGACTGACCAATTTGGTGGCCTACTATGGTGGGGCTATGGAACTGATAGACAGGGGTAGGGCAGTTGATGTCATCTACCTGGACTTGTGCAAAGTGTTTGACACTGTTTCACACAACATTCTTGTCTCTAAATTGGAGAAACATGAGTTTGATAGATGGACCACTCGGTGGATAAAGAACTAGCTGGATGCATGCAAAGAGCTGTGGTCAATGGCTCAATGTCCAGCCGGAGACCTGTAATGAGTGGTGGCCCTCAGTGATCATTGTTAGGACTGGTCTTGTTCAACATCTTTGTCTGTTAGAAATTATAACAATCATAATAACAATCTCATAATATAAGAAGGCAGTAAACCTGAAAGGCTATGTGAGCTATGTATCTGCAAGTGGAATTTTCACAGATCTCTTGTCTTTTGTTCAGAAGGTAGTCTGACAAAACAGATACATTTCACCCAACTAGAACATAAAATTGTCCTTTGACTTTAATATAGAATTTCTAGCTAATACTGCGAAAAAAAAATAAACTAATTGGGAAGATCACTGTATATGCAGGACCTTTTGCTAACAAATATTTCATTAGTATGAAATTGATTGCCTGAAGCATTAGCAGCTACTATTTTTACCTCAAAGAGTCAGTCTGTCCAGCTGGTCCTTAAGTTCCCTGTGAATTACCTCAAGGTTACTCATTACAGCTAAATTAATAAAAAGCATGTTAATAAAAATAAAGTTGATAATGCATTCTGAAATATCCTTTACATACAATTCCTCTCAACTCCTCACTGTGGCCTTTTTGAGGAGACACTAAAGAGCTCTGAAAAAAGAATTAGGAAGCCAGAAACCTCCAAATAATGCTTCATTAATTCACTGTGTGTAAATAACCTTCTGGAATTTCAGCTTTATTCTGTGCTGATAATCATCACAGCATATTTTTTACATCTTGCCCTGTTCAGGTGGGCCCAAGGGCTACTGCATGAAGCATCTCCTGTTTAATACTAACAGCAGTTGTAGAACTCACTTCTCGGAGCACAGGATTGAAAAGCAGTCTTTCTCTAGTATAAGGTATGACTTTCACGTTCATTTATAACAGCTTTCAAACTTGTGGTTAAGATGACTCCAGTGTGGAGCTTGGGGTGTTTTTGTGTTTTTGTTTTTGTTCTTTTTTTTGGTTTTTTTTTTTTTTCTCATACCATGAGACAGGCTGATTTACAATCTCTCTTTCAATAGTCTTTCTTATAATTCCAACCTGCATTTTCTTAGGGTAATTTATTCCTGAATTAAAACTGCTCATTGTTGAACTTAAAAAGCTCTCTTCTATCCCTGATTTATTTCTGTCCTGATGAATAAACAAGGACAATGAAAACACAGAGAGCAATATATTCTTTTTAAGCTATTATTTTGTCAAGAGAAGTAAGGTTTTTTTTATTCTTTCATGCTTTCCTTGTAGGAAATTTGTAATGTAATCAAAACAAATAGCAAAATTGGTGCATATATTTAATATGTAAAAGGTCTAGCCATGAATAAGGTATTCTTTATCTGCCCATCAGATAGCATAAGGAGCAAAAAGTTGATGCCTGTCACAAGGCACTAAGGTTCGGACCCAACAAAAGGACATAAACATCATTATATGTAGCTGTGGAGTGTGGTGGGTTTTTTAGATTCTGGTAAGTGCACAAGACTTCTATGATAAGGGCACCTACATGTAAAATGTGTCTATTTGCAGCTACACATCTGCAGCTGTAAGCTTTCAGAACTTATTTCTCAAGGCAGAAGCCAAATGCAGGATAGCAGCTAATTCATGATGAAGACTTTATTTATTCGTCTCTTCAACTGGACATCTAAGTTGTCAGCAAGGCAAAATCGAGAGCCAGGCAGAGGCAAGGTGAAAAGCAAGCGCAGTTCTGAAGGTTGGTAGTGAAGACTTTCAACTGAGATATTCTGGGTCCACGTCATTAACTGCTGCTGTCATCTGCATATGGCAAGCACCTACTATGAACATTTTCCTGAATTTAATGGTTTGTGTTGGTAGGCATGTTGATGCATTTCCAGATGTCACAGGATCTTGCCCTTGCAGTTAAATCTATTCAGAAACCTAAGCAGGATGGCCTTATACTAGCTTTGTGAGTAATTGTGCCAGAATGCTAGTTACCAGGAAAGTGACCTGGAG
>JBCJKH010010441.1:35681-49384 GCA_039877255.1 Loriculus beryllinus | reverse complement strand
GAATCTAAAGATGCGGGTTTGTTTATGTTGTATTTAGTCAAGAATTGACACACTGAAAATGAGAAAGTTCCTCACTTGCTATGGAAAAAACCAAAACCACCCAAACGCGTGCCTGTTCATCATCTCTCCTAACATGTCATGTGCTGGGGCTGTGTACTTCAGGTTTAATGTTCTTGACCAAAACTGTCAAATATCAATAATGCTCTGTCTATTCAAAGGGTCATTTGACCTAACATTGTTTTCTCTCCTTCCTTCCATTTTATACCCTGGCCACTTTGAAGTACTTACCAAGACAAACTGAAAAATCAAACCTTAGCTTAAAGTAAAGATTTGAAAGATGTCTGTTATGTCTAGACAAGTTGATCTTTCTTGCTACATGTACATGACACTTTGCTGATCTCCAGGTTTAATAGCAGTTTTGTTTTCAAGAAATAAGTGCTTAGAAGCTGTCTTGAATCTGTGACATTGTAAAATGAAGAAGGGGTGTAGATATGAGGAAAATGTCCTTACAGTTGAAATATCATGTTTCATTAGGAATACAGTTTAATTGATAATTACCTTTTTTTACAGTTTATCTTTGTAAGCTTTTATTTACTCCTGGCAGCACTGATTTCTGTGCAAATAGCTCCTTCTGAGCTTAAGCAGCATTACCACCACAACTTGTTCAGGCAGACAGATGGTGTGCTATTAAATCCACCTGCATGCTTCATCAACAGTGAGAGTAGGCATGAATTTTTTAGCTGGTTTTAGGTGGGAATCTCCCCTAGAATTGATAGTAAAGCAAATTGATGCATTGTTTTTTCATGACATCGCTGATAAGTGGTAATGGGAACTCCTATAAGGCTTGCATAGGTTTCTTTAATTAGATGGATCTTTCACTTCATGGTTGTTCCCATGGTCTCATTCTGGACTTTCAATTATTTGAGCTTTAGTATATTACACTAGATGGGAAAAAAAAACCAACCAAGAAAGCCCCCATAATCCCAAAACAAAACTACCTTTCTCTTAAAGAAAATTAGAGGCTTGTATCCTATTTTTATTATATCAATTATAAGAAGATGTTGTATTGAGAAACCTAAGAGCATTTTAAGCACTGATTTCGTATGTATGAATAATTGCAGTGACTCGTGCAGGTTGCCAAATCACCTGAATCAAGGACTTTGTTTCTGGTAAAAACTGATCTATTATGAAAGTCCATGGCTATTAACCACTGTCCTCCCTAGGCTTGTCAAGAGAGCTTAAACATACAAGAAAGAAAGGAAAAAACAAAATGCAAAGTATTAGTCTAGTCTTATCAAAAGCGTAAAATTAATTTGGTGAGTGTTGCTTAATTTGTGACTTGTTTGCCTGGGATGCAGCTAGAGCTGCTACAAGTTTTGTTAGTAGTGGTGAGGAGATTTTGTTTGGGTTCCTTCTGGTTTTTGTGTTAGAGTTCAGTAGCATGGGGAGAAATGATTGCACAGTATGCATTTCTGACAGCCTCAGTTTGCTTGCATTTTTATGTGGAACTAGTGATTTCAGATCCTCTTTCTATTCTACATCATATGGAAGTACATAGAGCAGTTTTGATCCAAGCCAAATGGAAGATGCTGTGTTGACAGAGGATTATTATAAAATAGAAGAGCTTTAAAGTCTGCATTGTTTCATTCTTTCAAACACTAAGAATGAATGTGCTTCTTGTATCTACTTGTATCAATTATTTCTGTTAGCTTACTCTCTAAATTGCTTTAACTTTTTTTTTTACAACAGAGAAGATCTTTGTTTTTTTCTTCTGAACAAAAGACTCAAATTTCATGCCTCATTTTGAGCTGAACCATTTTGCACATCTATTGATGTATGGTGATGTGTGAAAAAAGAATAAAGATCAAAAGCAAGTGATATCACATGGGAGAAACAGACAGTGGAGAACTCTTAGATTTTCTTATTGTGTCTTATTTAAAGAATAAACATCACACTTTTCGTGGGAAAATTCCTAGTCCTTTCCCATGATCACTTAATACCTTAAATGGCGAGGCAGGGTGAAGGACTTTAAAACTGGATGATCAAATGTAGTTCTGTATGAAAAGGATAGGAGAGCCTACAGAGACACTATTATAAGATATGAACCCCAAAGCAGAAAAATTGTGACCAGCTATTCCTATGAATTTAAAATTCTTTTTATTTTTTAAGTAAAAGCTGATAAGAGATTCTAAACGTGTCTCCACAAGCCTCACTTCCCCATACATCTAACTCACCTATTTTATTTTGTTAGAGGTTCACATGCATAAAAGGTTTCTTATATATCTCAGTAATGATAGTTTGGATGCACTTAAATAGCTTCTGTGATTCTCCCAGTCTGCTTCACCTTTACTTTCATTTTTCACAGCACTAGCTCCCTCCATCATTCTCCATTACTGTACTTTCTTAGTTGTGTGGTTGAGAATGCTGATAATGCATGTTATTAACTCACTGACCCTAGTCTTGTGATGTATAGAGACGTTAAGGGTTTTAAGGTATTAATGATCAGAGCTGATGAGAAGCCTTTGAAGCATGTTGCTGACCTAATACGAGGTTAATGTAATGGTTTCATCTACTTGACCTGTAATGTTAAATACTTGCTGAGTAAACTTCCAAGAATCTAATCATCTATTATAGGCAGCAGATAAAATATAGAGTCCTAATTCATATTAGTCTAAGAGAATAGCAGTGAGAAATGGTCATGTAAATGCTGCAGTATTTAATAGCTCTTAGTTTTGGGCTTAATGCTAAATACTATTGCAAAATACTGTCCTCTCACCTGCTTAATATTTCTAGGTGCTTTTTGAGGTAGTGTTAATAATTATTACAGCCAAATCTTTGAACGAAATAGTATTCAAAATTTTGAACTGGTGGCTCTTGTGGTTTTATGTCCCTTCTTGGGCAGTTCAAGGTAAGTATCAAAGAAAATCAGTAGTTTCAGTGTGGCCTAAAGGACAGACAGTAACTTAAATGCTCATATTCCTCTTTGGGATTGAAACATGTTTTGTGAATGGCTGGAAAAGAGACTACAGTTTAGTTTCCTCTGACAGAATGGGCTATACATGCACCAAAATTACTAAGTGATCCAAACCAATATGAATTAGTGTGGATGATGGGAGGATTTGCTTCATAATCCCTTTACTGCTCTTAAATCAAACAGTACTGCAGGCATAACAGTGGGAGTAGATGAATTGATAATTTCTAATCTCAGGGAATTAAAACTATATTGTAATTAGTACATCCCTGCCTTTCTCATTAATAAAATGATGGTTTGTTTTTCCCAGGCTACCCTTGGGCAGAACTTGTATATCTTTGTTTCCTTTTCTTAGCATCTAATTTGCATTCTGCAAAATTAAGCACGTGGATTGATGTCTAGATTGTTCATGCATGTAATAATGTGGATTGACTTGTTTGTTCACTGAATTCTCTTTATGGACTTATTTTGATATAGCACTTTTTCGGTTACTGATCCCAAGTAGTTCAGGAGATGGCTGAACACTATAAATTTCTGCTTCAGAAATGGCAGTGCAGCAGCTGGAGTGAAAATGGATGTCTGTATGTACAGACTTCAGTGTCACCCTTTTGATTTATGCAAACTGTATTGCAGCTGGGGATCTAGGCCATCAGATATTGTACAATGAATAAAATTTGATTGAAGTGTGCCATAAGATTCATTTGAGTAAAGATGTTATTTATGGAAAAAATACATAACTATGCGGAGCTGGAAATATTGCTTACGTAGCTTGTTTTCTATGTTTTCTAAACAGTAGCCAGCCAATGGCAAGTGTAAATTGTGGGGTTCTGCTTTTAACAAGAAAATGCTCTGTTGAGATGCTCCTTCTTTCCATTGTTGAATTTTGTGTGGCTTCATAAGCTGCTTAATTCTACTTCCAAACTTCATCAACATGATCTCAATTTTCATAGCAAAGCCAACAGAAGTCTCAACAGAACAGTTTCTTATGGCAGTTTTATAGGACTGAGTACTAGCTGAGAGCTTTGCATGTTTCCCTCCCTCCCTCCCCCTTTTCTTTTTTTTTTCTGTCCTAGTTTTTTTTGAAAAGCAAGCTTTTATTTCCGGAATTGCTATAGTCTTCCTTTGCAAGGAAGTGCTTTGGAACCTAGTGCACTGCAGTTGGGAAATGAAGGCTTTTGTGTCTGACTTTTGTATTTGTTTTTTACTCTCTTCTTCCAAGAGTTCATCAGTCTGTCAGAATATGCAGTAGAGCTTTAACATTTATGTCCTTACCTACTTAGGATTCACCTAGAATAAAGCAACGGCATTTTTATTACTTATTTTGAAAATCCCAGTTTCTCAGAGAACAATGTCCTTGAAAAGCTTTCTGCTAGCAGAGTGCTGAGTAAACACTAAGGAATATGATATTTGGCTAACATAGGTATTTTGGTTGAAAAGAGAAAAAAGTAGAGTTGAAGTGCCTAGGAAGAAGGTAAATATTTCTTGGTTTTCAGATTTGTGCTACTGAAATAAGCATGCATGATAATGAACATCCATACACTTACTTTAGGTAAACCAAACACCTATATGCAGAGACTTTCTCCTATGATTTCCTCTTTTACCTTGTACAGTTCAGCCTAATATTCTGTGCTAAGTAAACCTTTTAAATGTATGAAGAGACAAACTATAAATGATGAAACTCTCTTCTACCTCATTTTTCTGGAATATGCTGCACCAGTTCACTGAACTGTGCAGCTGCAGGAGAAGCAGCTTTTTTCTGATGGAAAATGTTCTTTACTAAAAAGTGCTGAGATGTTGTTGGTTGACTTATGGGTGGATTGGTTGATTGGAACTAACTTTCTTTTATTACCATAAGTTCTCAGAATGTAGTAGTTTTAGTGTTCACCACCTTTTTCAGAACCTTTATTTCACATTTTGCGTAACTTGTGACTTGTCTCTCTCTGGTTAAATACGTAATCATTCTGAGGAATTTCATTTACTGGTTACACTTCCTTAATCACAAACATTAACCTAATTTTCATTGTAAGTTAAAATAATAGTTTTTCATACAGATTATCCATATCATGTGCTTTATAATTAATGTATAGCTACTGAACACATCAGCAGACTTTTAAGAGGGGAACTCAATAGGAGGATGGAGTATTTTAATGTTAAGCTAGTAAGTTACTTGTATGACAATGCTTTTTTGAATGATTTCATGGAACACTTGAGTAATTAAAGTACTAAATTATTCTATTTTTTTTGAACAGTTGTTGAACAAAGCTAATGTCTTATTCTTCTAAGGCTGTTCAAGCAGTGCTATTTGAATTTCTACCGTGAGCA
The DNA here is from genome assembly GCA_039877255.1 of Loriculus beryllinus. Lineage (NCBI taxonomy): Eukaryota > Metazoa > Chordata > Aves > Psittaciformes > Psittacidae > Loriculus > Loriculus beryllinus. Next base: position 44,091 of record JBCJKH010010441.1, on the reverse strand, counting down.
ATTAAAATGTTCCTTCTATGTGCTTCATCTATTGAAGTAGTTGGCTTTTTCACAGCTTTATTCTAATGTCTTTGTCAGGAAGGTGTTGTATAAAGAGCACAGTAATTTGTATAGTGTCAGAGGGATTTTCATTCAGTATTATCCAGAATCATGAGAAAATTCTGGGAAACCTAGAGAGGACCTATGGGTTTAGCAAGGTGCGACCAGACAAATATTCTTGCTGGCTTCATGGTGCTGTAGAGAGCTCGAATGCATACTCTGCACGAAAACTTGTATTCATGCATCTGCTTTCCTCAAGTATGGGAGGCAAAGATGATACTGGCCAGGTTCTGCTCTGCCTTGTACCTCTTAGAGGCTGACAACCTGAGTGCAAGTCAGTATTTTCTGACTGGGCTGGGGGTTTGAGCCCACTTGGCTGGAGTAAGAGATTCTCTAAACAAGAATGAAGGGCACGTCCCTGTTTTGTGCAGGTCATCACACGTAGGATGAGGAGAAGCTCATCTGATAACCTTATTCAGGACTGGGATTTTGTTTTATCAAGTGCTACAGGCATTCAAGAAAGTCTGTCCTTTCCCTGACCTTGACTACCTGAAACAAATGTCTGACAATTTAATCTGAACAAAAAAAGCTAGAGCAGGTTTCTGGAAAACATTGCCCTTTTTCACCATCTGTGCTCCTTTACTTGGCAGGTCAGAGAGGCTGTCCCAGAAATGGAGTATATTAATTTTTTAATAATCTGATACAGTATCATGGTGTAGTTTCACTTACTGTTCTATTATTTTGATGTGAAAGTCCTGAACACTATTTATTAACAGGGAAGCACCATTCTTCAGTGCTTTGGATAAATTATTATTACTTTTTTCCTTGTCATTTTAGTGGTTATAATAAGGATCAGTGACAGTTTCCCCTTGGTAATATTTAGCTTCAGGTTCAGTTACTCAATACCGTGGGCTTTCACTAAGAGCAGGTCTGCTTTCTCCAGGAGCACTTTGTACCATTCTGAGGAGTTACAGCTGAAATTGTTAAAAAAAATGGAAATTCTTTTAAAAAAAAGAAAAAGACATTAAACCAGCCATGAAGTGTGTGAGCAAAATGGTTTGCCTTTCCCTCCTGTATTGAGCTCTGTAAAAGGCTTAAATGTAGCTTGTAATTTATTACCTTTTTCTTTTAAGAAAAAGGTTTGACTCACTGTATGTGAAGAATAGATACAAAAAGGTCTTGGCTACACTGAGAACTTAAGTTTTTGCTATAGATGTCACTCTCCAGCTTTCAGAGAGTTGACATAACTTTCAAATCAAATGTCTGTGGTCATTTCTTTTCATATTGTCTTAGAAGTGCAGAGAAGTTTGGACATGATACTGCTGATAATATTGTGGAAAAAGAGAAAAGTGGAATAGAATAAAACACTTAACAAAGCCAAAACACTTCCCCCCTGTCTGCAGATAACCTTTCTCTGGTTATTTATTTTTCCAAGTCAAACTTCCTGTTTAAAACTTAGTTTAGCTCAATTTTTTTCCTAACGAGTTTTTTTCTTAGTCTTCTCAAATCATAATAGTGAGTCAAAATTACCAAGAAGTTGTAACAGATACCCTCTACAATAATTTTTGTATTTGCTGATGTACCTGACAAGCTAAAGAGTGTGGCAACTATGCAAGACAATGAGGCATCTCTTTTCTTGTTCTTTAAAAGTTTTGGTGCGGTTATTTATCTTGATGTAAGATGTATTTCTCACTTCTAGGCAGTTTTTATTAAAATTTCAGAATTCAAATCTGCATGTTGAACTCCTAGGTAACTTTCTGATTGGTGGCGATATGTGTTTTTAAGCTGTGAGTGGTAATAGTGATAGACACCTATGATGATAAATGGTCTCTCACAGATAAGACGTTTTCAAAGATAGAGATGCAGTAACTGCCACACACTTGCTAAAATTTACGGCACGGTTGACAGCTCCCAAATGTTGTTATATCTAGTCTTACTGGTGCTTTTTACAGCTTCCCTCTTCACAGGCCTTTTACTTTTGACATCAGCACATACATCTGGTATCGAAAGATTCCACCTTTCACTAACTTCTCCACTAGGAGAGCTGTGTATGTGTTTTGTGATGTGGGACATTATGAAAGGCCTTAAAATTGAGGGTACCCAAGCATATTTGTAAGAATGCTTAGCAATATCTGTAGTAAATTAGTGTATATCAAAGCCACTGGTGGTTCAGGCAATCAGTTAGCTATTTGCTGTTAGAAGCTGGGGAGTTCTGCAGAGGCTGGGAGAAGAAAGGCAGAGGGTATCTTTAGATACTTGTCCTGTTTGTGCTATTTTCCTAAGCATCTCTGAGGCAGATGCTGGCCTAGCTTTCTGCCTTTCAGGGCAGAAATATCTGTCTCCTTCACTCCCATTTTTCCTGAGCTTGATGTGTCTTTTTTTCCTGATTCAAAATGGCATGATTCTTCTGCTCCTGTGGCAGAAATGCATCTGCTCAAGAGGTCTACATCCCCTATTTTAATATTATAATTTTATTATGGAGACTCTTTTATTAAGGTCTTTGCTGTAACAGCTGTGTTTGAAACTGTAGATATCTGCATGCCGCAGTACTGAAGGAAGAGGAGTCTTTATTAGTTGCAAAATCATATGCATTATGAATTTGGTTTAGTATTATCTGCTGTAAGATAACAAAATTAATCCCTTCTTGTTACTACTATAATCCTTCCATTTGATCTGTAATAACTGCCTTTCAGAATAGTATTGCTCCACATACTAAGGTTGGCAGCATTTGCAAGTTTGATTCAAGTAGTTGACATTTATGCCATATGTTGTTTGACACTTTATTTCAGACAAGCTATTTTAAAAGGCATTTCTGCCTATAGACAGAAAGAAAAAGGTCAACTTTCACAACCTGTTCTTCTTGCCCACGGTGAATCTATGGTGTTGGCCAATTGACTATTCTGTACCAGAAATCTTTCAAATTTTTTTATGTATTGCCATCTGAATTGCTTAGGTGAAGTCAAGCATCTATCAACACATGAAAGGAGTTTTGTTCAGAAAACAAAACCTAAATCTTCATTCTGTATTACTGCTGTAATTTCATATGATGACTGACAGTAGAAGTGTCCTGGGTTCAGCTTAAACCATAACAAGAAGTCATGCTCCTATTTCATTGTTCTGACTTAAAATGCAAGGTCAAGTTCCACTTCAGCAGCGGGAAGTTTTTGCTCTGAAAGGTCTCTTGGCTGTGTTCTTGCTGTATCCTCCAAAAGTCCTTGCAAGACTGGTGGCATATTCCAGAGAATCACCTGCAAGCTGCTCACCCATGCAGGCAGCATGCCCTCAGCCCATGCTGAGGTGACCCATATGTCAACCTGTCCTTGCCCCAGAGCGTTGGTTTTCCTGGGAAGCCACCTGTTTGTGGTCTGTCTCTGAGACACTGGTTGCCTGAGTGCTGTGGTCCTCCCTGTTCAGAGTGGTTTGTAGGAAAGGTGTGGCTGCTGCTGAAACTGCATGCAGCTGATATTTTCCCTGATGAACACCCCATCTGGCTTGGAGGGAGGGAGGTGTGATGTAAATGGGGACAATGCTTGAGGCTTGCAGGTGCTGTTATTGAATGTAGTTTTGATACCTGTATGCTTATGACCTTGGTCAATGGAACTCTTTTGGAAGCAGTTTGCCTTGTGTGAATCTACCTTGCCAGGTGCTCAAGAAGTATTTATTCAGGATGAAGGTCCTGTGAGGATTGGGGCGAGATGACCTTAAATTCACACTTCAGCTATTTATACAGTAGGCATCCAAGCTTCTACCTGCATGCTGAACTGTAACTGCTGAACGAGCTATTCAGTCAGCAGTTACGGAAAAACTGGCTGGTGTTTCTTTTAAATAAGCTTAACCTTTTCTCCAGCCTTGCTTTTCATACCTGTTGGTAAGAGGGTCAGTGTGGCAGCCTCACACAGAGCACCTTTGGCTGAAGGAAAGAAAATGGATAACAGCAAGGCTCCATCATTATTTCCAGCTATACTGAATTTGTCTGTCTCAATGTTCTGTCAGATCACGAAAACTCTGTAGTGAAGCACACTTGATCTGTTTTTCAGATATCAATTTCTTGAGTTCATGAATTTACTGTGTCATTTGAATGTCAGGCTTTCCTAGGAAGGAGGCCTTTTCTCCAGTAGTGAGTCTGATGGGTAGCTGTAGAGAGATGGAGCTTGCTTCGTTCGTTACTGCTCTGTCAGAGTACATCCATAGTCTGTTTAGTTTTGGTACTTGACAGATTTCAGTGTGGACTGATTCAGGATGCTAAATGAGGAAAAAACCACAACCCAAACCTTTACATAAGTAAAATTAAAGTTGAAGATAGCTGTTATCTCCCAGAAATGATTGTGTAGTGCTAGAGCCTGTGCACACACAAAAGCGGTCTATACGAAGACTCAACACACAAGCTTACCTAGAAATGTAGCATATGATTTGCCAGTGTTTGTTTTGTGTTAACAAACAATTAAACTCCATCTGTTCTTTTTCAGTTTACATACCTGCAGTATTAGATCTCTTTGAGGTACAACAGTCAGGAGAATTGGGCCTTATTTTATTTGTCTGCTTACAGGTGCTCTCATGAATTCATTTCTTGGAGTTGCCAACACCTTGCCTAATGAGCACACTGGAACCAGTATGCTAATGAATGAGTTACTTTTAAAGAGGTGTTTCTGTCAGATAAATGCTTAACTGTAATGGTGTTTAGTAACAGGGTGATTTTCTTTTTTTAACTGGAGTGTTGCTTGCTTATTAGTGCTAGGTCCCACAGCTCTGAATCTGACCTTCCCTGGGTTACCAAGGCGGATGTTCAGAGCTCACAAACTCACTCGTACTATTCTGGTTCTAAAGGTGGTGGAGGAAATAAATGTAAAGTTCTGATTCAGAAACAGAGGGATTTAGGTCTTTGCCTCAGTATTTTTTTGCTCATTGACATGTTTTCTAGCATTATGTTTAAAATCTGAGCTGCTAGAATTGTGCTAATCCATTACCTTTTCAAGGCAAAATATCCATTTGCCCTTCTAGAAATAGCCTTGAAAAAGTGTAAATCAGGTGAGGTATAGTCTGAAAAGCTGGAAGGCAAACAAAAAGAACTCAATATTAATCAATTCCAGAATACTTTGTCGCTTTTGAGCGAGCTCTGTGATTTCTGGGAGCCAAGCCTCCTATTTTAGAACTTTTGTGTTGAACAGCTGAAGGCATTGCAGGAAGGGGGTCTGCATGGGGCTTTCCTGTATCTCTGCAAGACCCAGGGGCTGTGCAAGCAGCAGGTCAATCGTCTCCTTCTCTCTGCTGTCTCCTCTGCAAGAGCCTGGGGAGCTGCACCCTGGTTGCTGATGCTCAGCCCTTATAAGATGGCAAATGGTGGAGCGCAAAGAAGGAGGTCTAACAAAATTCAAAGCCAAATGATCAATCCTCCCTCCGCCTTTTAAAGAAATTCTTTGAGAATATAAATTATGGCATACAGACAACTCGTAACATAATATAAATAGTGCTGTAAAGACATGCATAAAAGGAACTGCTTAACAAAGTAAATTCTTATAAGCTGTTGAGAAATCCTGGAAGGTGACCAGCATGTTATGGATGAGTCTGCCTTATGCCACTGGTGCTAAATTTCAAGGTGGGAATTTTTCTGTGTGTGCAAGCTGAATGCTAGGAAGAGGTAGTTTTGAGACAGACCTCCCTTTCTGAAGGGTTTGTTATTACACAGTCGTGTTATTGCAAATAAGGCAGTTGTAATCATAAAATCCTTGGCTATTGGTCCAGGACTGGGATTTTCAGATACTGCTGTAGTCTATGTTATTTCAAAGCTGTTGATGAGAATTTTTATTTTGCAACAGTTGATTTTTCCCTTTTACAACTTTTCTGGACACTGTGTTAGCTTCAGGGCAGTTGTCACTGGGACCTGGACAGTTGATAGGTTTAGACATGTGACATGCCTGCCCTCTGCCTCCCATTAACTCACCATTAATGGGAAACTGGAGTTGGGGATAGCAGAAAAAGTGGGACAAAGACAACTGAGGGAATCCTTAGGGTGAATGTGGGGAGAGGCCATCTGCAGGGTAGATTGTACACTATGGCTGTACTCATTCCTTGAACAAAATTTTACTTGAGTTGAAGAGTCAAGTAGCATGGGCTGGGGAACATCAGAGCAAGAGATGAAGATGAATGGAGCATAATCAGTTTTCAGCACTTCTTTCTCCCAGTATTCTCCTTTGACTTGAGTGCCGCTTTGCATTAAAGGCAAGCATTGGCAGTCACAGAAGGGACACACCTACTACCACCACCCCATATTTTCATGTTGGCAAATTTCAGTAGTTGACACACCTGGCATAGAAGAAAATATTGCCTTTCTTCTAAATATTTTTTTGTTAGCATCAGTATATTGCTAAACAAAAGTTAATGGTAGGAAACAATGTTTCCTTAGTCCTCTGTCATGTTTCTGCTTTGTAGCTTTCACTGTAGTAAGAGGTATCTTACATTGTGAGGTTTTCAGTTTTTTTAATAACGATTGAGTTGCAATATATTGTTTGACCACTGAATGTCTCTGAAAACCATATAAAGTTCCACCAGCAGCGAGTATTCATTAATGAAGAGTGGAAAAACCACATAACTCTATCGAATTCCATGGTTGTCATTGGTGACAGTCACTCAGCAAAGATTACTTCCTGTGATTTAGTGTATTCTTATAGTTGGCCCTTTCCCTTCAGCTATTCTGCTTCTTCCTACTTCATGTATTCAGAGGGTATAAGCCTGGAATGACTCTTGCACTGTGTCCTGCTAGCTGTTTGGTTGTCCCTGGGTTATTTTGCATGGAGCCTGCTGTTTCCACTTAAAACAATGTCCAGAATGCAGTCGGGCTTCACTGAAAGACCTCAGGGGACAGACACGCTCCTCACATCTCTTAGCAGTTTACTCCTGCTCATAAACTTTTTTGCCTTATTGGAAACATGGAAGTTGTGAGCTTTGGCTTCTGCTATTGTTTCTCAATCTTTTCTCCTCTACTCACTGAAAGTATGTTGGAGGATCTAATACGTCCTATGGCCGTGACACCTTCTTAAAGAGCTCATTCTGTTGGGAAATCAGAAAGGGAAAGACTATGTCTCTTAGGATATTCTCTAGCTGTCGTTTCATACTTTCTGCTACTTCAGCTTTTTTACATTTGGGTATAAATGTGGACACAAGACTAGATCAGACCCATTAGTGGAGTTGAAATTCCTACTGCAGAGTAGTGGCAGGAGCGAGAATATATGATCCTGAATTTCCTATTTAAATTTCCTTTTGAGTCATACCATTTTTTCAGTGCAGTCTTGACTGTTCTTAATGTCCATTGTCCATAGTGCCCTCTATCCTCTTGTTTTTTGTGCTGCTTATTCTCCAAATTTTCTCCTAAGCTTCTCCATGGAATATTCAGAGCTGATCATTTCCAGACTGAAATGTATTCATAGTAACTTGACTCCAGTTTTTTGGTTTTGATCTAGCAACCGTTAAGCACCTTGAAAGGTTTATTCATTAACATTTAATCCTAAACTGATTGGCTCCCAGCTTTTATTTATGTACCCATCATATGCAATCTGCTTGCTTCAAGTATGAAAATCCTTCAGCATGGGCAGATGATGTTCAGTAGAGCATGGTAGGAAAACAGAGGCCAGGACTTTGCTTTGGAGAGTAGTACTGATTTTATGTACGGATGTGGGTTGTTTGTCTTAAGGCCTCATCTTACTTGTGAGTACATACATACCTGCTTCAGAAGGGTGTTGAGATGCTTTAGAGAATGATTTTGTATCTTTTTGAAACCCTGTGAGAATAGCTCATGTATATGTTTATTTCTGATAGCAACAAATTAGAAATTATTCTTTTCCTTTATTTGAACTTTGGACATTATTGAGCTGTCCTGTGTACACTATTTCATTGCTTCAAAAATCAATTATGAAGTAATGAATAAAAAAGGAAAAATTTATTCGCAATCAAAAAAAACCTAAATAAAACTGTTAAATGTTGATTAAAGGCATGACTTGCTGTGCTTAATACACAGTTGACCTTTATTATAGAATTTTAAAATAACAGTTTTCAGTAGAGTTAAATTTGTTTACCAAATTTCTAACTCATACTACTGTGGTGAAATCTATTTTCTTGGTTTCAGTGAAAAATGTTGATTCCTCAGAACTAAAACTTTTCACACCGACATTTTGTCAAGAAAGCTTTCCTCAGGGTGAGGTAAGGAGGTGTTTCTGTATGGCAAAGCAGGTGCATATGGTAACACCCAAATGAGGGGCCCTGGCAGAGGTGCAAAAGCTGTACCTGTGCTTGCAGAGGTCACCTGTACCCTTGAATCAGGGAGGGATGAGAGGGGTATTGCAGGAGACAGGGGGGTATCTTGTGAGGGAACTTGTTTAAT
>JBCJKH010010441.1:22153-35581 GCA_039877255.1 Loriculus beryllinus | reverse complement strand
TTTAATTAAAACCATGTTGCAGGGACATAACTATAGCAACATAAGACATGAATCTGCAAAATTGAGTTCTTAGTCCCCTATGCACAGAACAGGCTTGCTAATCACCCCTATAGTTTGGCAAAGTGTTACATGCATCATGGTTTTTGAGTTACCTAACAAATATTAGGGGAAAGGTTTATGATGCTTATTAATATTCCTACATGAAGCTTGTTTCAGGTTGTCACTGATGGATGTTGCTGACAAGCAGTGTCTGTAGTACATACATTTGTAATGGTTTCTAGACACTACAGTGCGCCTGACCGGATTTCACAGCAAAGTGACTGCAGTTTGTATCTTAGTCTATTTTTCTTACATGTGTAGTTCTTTGTATAAAAGATCTGAATTCTTGGTTTCAACAGTGATAAGTGCTAACGCTGCTGGCAAAACATCCTTAAATACAACTTTTATTTATTTAAATAAACCACAACTGAATTTGACCCCAGTCTATGGGTAGCAACTGTAGAGTTTCCATAGTCATGTAAGTGGAAAATATGTGGAAGTGATCACATGTGTAAGTGTATAGGACAGGGGTACTTTGGCAGGTGCAACTGCTGGGCAGGTTTTTCGGTCACTGCAGTTCTTTTAAGGCTTTAATTTTTCTAATCCGTCTAGGTTGCAATCACTTTAAAATAGAGATTGAGCAGTAGCTGCCACAGTGCAGTGGTTCTCGGTATGTGGTTCTTGTTTGTCTTGCTTAATGTACAGAATTTGGCCTAGGATGTGTTTATCATCCAATAAAAGGATAATATTTCTCTAAAAGTTAATTTTTCTGTATTTGTCCTTTACCACTAGCAAGACGGCAACTTTCTTTCTCCCTGCCTCTGCAAGAAAAAAACTATAGTAGGTGTTTCCTGGGAAAAAAACGTGATCCAGAGAAGGAAATGGCACATTGCAATCATCAAAATGAAATAAATTAACTTACCAAAATGCTGTTTATACTGTGGCAATGCTCAGGGGCTTCAGTCAGAGCTGTAGAGGCATTGTGTTAGGCAGCAAATGAGTGTGGAAGCTTATGGGAGGAAACGTTTTGAGCTGGGGAAGCTAACCAGTGATCTAGCAGCTGTGGTAATTACAGTTGGGAGATTTCTTTGAATAGGCTTAAGTTGTGTAAGGAACTAGGAACTCTGGTGGCCTTCAGCAAACATCAGCTTAGAGACCTGGGATGTGACCCAGCAGAGGTGTAACAAAAGTGTCTAGTCTGTATGGTGTGGGCTTTGAAGGATGATAATTATACCATACTGGTGTGATTTGCAAAGCATTCTTATTCCCTACTGAGACATGGAGTAATTTACCAGAGAAACAGGAAGATTCTATTTACAGTTGGAGATCTGTGGGAATCTGAGATTGAATGAGAAATAAAACTCTCACCCTGCTCTGGGTTAAGTCTTCCAAATACATAATCCACACACACAGGGCTGGTGAGGGAAAAGGACAGAGAACAGTTGCTGGCCTTTTAAGAATGTAAAAGAAAAGAAAACAAAAAGCAGCCTGATCTCATCTGTCCCAAGACTGGACCAGCACTTTTGAAGTTGTCACTGGCAAACACAGCTTGATGTTTTCTTGCTGAAGTGTTTCTGTGCATCCACTGTTGGTAAAAAGCATCTGGATTTGAAAGTCTGTACCTAGAAATAATGGGATCTCCCACTGTAGGACATAACAGCCTTGAGAAAATACTCCGTCAGGTCTGAAAGAGGTAATATTTCTAGCTGGAAAACTGAAAGAAAATCATAGAGAATGAAGGAACAAATGCTATTTCTACACTTTTTTTCAATGAGCCTTTTTAAAATAATAAAAAAACCCCACTAATGACCTGCTGAGGTCTGCATTGTTCTCACTGGTGACTGGTGTCAGTATATGTGTAGCGAATGTGTCCCTGCCTGCCCCATTTCAGCAAAACCCAAACGTAGAAGCTGCTTCTGCTACCTGTTGTTGCTAGCTTGCAGAAGTTGCAACAGTTAATTTCTTTCTTTTGGACGATTTATACAACAACTGTTATTCATCTACCCCACTTATTATGCAGGAGACTTTGGATAGAATATGCTGTTTAAAGCCATTGCCAGAATAAGAATTGTACAGAGTATTTAGCAGTTGGTATTGCATGAGTAATAGCACTGAATTACTGATGTGTAGAGCAATGATCCCTGTAGTTCTTTTGATCCATTAAAAATTATTTACAGTTCTCTAATAAGATACTTTGCATCATAAATTACCAAATTAAAAATGCAAATCATAACTCTGCCACAAGATTGTAATAAGTTTAATTTTGATGCCGCCTCTTTCACAGTCCTCGCAATAAGCAACTCTGGCAAAAATTATGTAAGTGAGCTTGCCAAGGGAAACATTTCTGTAGTTTGGAGAAAGGAACTTTTTAAATATGATCTCAAGATGGAATTAAATAAAAGATGCTTCATTCACTGTGAAGTTTATAGATTTATCTGTGATATGTTTCAAATTTGTCAAAAGAATAAATACACAAAAGTTTCAGGGAATGACTTCAGCTAAAAATGAGCATTTTTTATTTGTCCGTCATGTGTAAGTATTTTCACCTCCAAACCATTCCAAAAATATTTTTCTTATTCAGAAAGTACAGAAAGTGACTTCAGAAAATGTCTGTGATGATCATGACATTAGGCTATATGTATTTCTATTACTTTAGATGCTTTTGTCTCCTGTTATTTTGGCAGTTATACACCCTTTTAAAATAAAGATGGGGTGTTACCTTAGGTTTTAGCAGACTGGTAAGGCACAGGCAACAGGTAGTCTCTCAGTTTTGCGCAGGGAGTTGATGACTGGGAGGGAATTGAATCCAAGCTCCTTGGAGCCTCGGCCAGTGCCTTTCCTCCTGCCATATTAGGGAGAGAAGATCCTCAGCAGATTGAATATATCCTATTAGGACTAGAAAGACAGGGTAGAGTTGTTCTATTTATATGAAGTTCAGAGGAGTAGAGGATATCAGGGTTCAGTCCTCCTCTAGTGCTGGGCAGTTTATAAAAATCTTTGAGTCCTAGCTCTTGGTCGCATTTCTGCTGCTAATCAGAGCTGGGTCTTTTCTAGGTATATTGGAGACAATTGAGTGCTTAAGTTTCCTTAAGAATATTTAAGATAAATTACTGTTGCAGAACAGAGAGTTAGGATTTGGAAGAGTTTGGAGCCTGTCAACACGTAGAAATCTTGTCATTTCTAGTTCAGGCATGGTTTCGTCTAAACAGACCAAAAGGTTTTGCAGATACCCAATTTAAACACATGAAAAAAAATCAGAAATCTGGGACTTAGCACCAGTACAGAGATCCATAAGGGTTTAGAGATCTTAATCTTTGTCTTAACAAAATGTTAAATTTTGCTTTCATTCACACTGAATGAAAATGAGCGTAAATCATAACCACACTGAAGGCTGCTGATTTATTCCAGACTTAGGCTTGTGTGACTTAGTTAAGAAGATGCTTCATTATTTTTGTCCAATAGCAAGGGCTAGAGTACCTATGTAACTCAGTGGTTGTATTTAAAGTAGTGAATTGTTTCCTGTATGGTATTCTTCTCCTAACAAAAAAATTTCCTAAGAGGTTGGAGTTTGTTTGTTTTTAATACTTGTGAGGATTTGTAGTCAGCTTTGCCTGCTTGTAGTCAGCCTCTCTGTGTGAGCTGTATGCCATTGCCTGTGGCTTGTGCTGTGGAAGTGATGAACAAGTGGGTGATTCAGCTGCCTAGACTTTGGCCCAGTTCCCTTTTTGTTCTGGCTGTCACTTTTCCCCTTCCCTTATGCCAAGATTACCCTGTGTGTTGGGTATTGCCCCTTGTGTTGCTAGGAGGAGTCACCCTGAGGCACCTCCTTGCAAGCTGGTACAGCATGTGGTGCATGCCAAGTACTAAAGCAAGGCACAGAGAGTCTCGAGTATGAAAAGCAAAGCAAGCCTGCAGATGCTCTGACCCCCTTCCTTTTGGTCTGTTCATAAGAACAGAGCCTGACTGTCTTTATCCACTGATATTTGGATTTACCCTGTATATTTCTGAGGGAAGTGGATTCTTGCAATACGTTCCTATTGCCTTTTTGTAATAGCTCTTCTTGGTGCTTTACTGGCTGTGGTCACCCAAGAATTCTTGAAAGGTTTATGTGAGTAAACATATTTAAGCATCAGTGTACTCCTGTGGTACTTGGAGACCAGAGTCAGAAATGCTGTTACACTGCACTACTAACTGTTTGGAAAATGATACTGGCTTTACTTCCGACAGCATAGCTAGGAGAGTGTAGGTAGCTTGACCAGCATCATACGTTGAATCACAGGAAAAGAATAAGTGTATCTGTTTCATTGGCCTTTTTTATTCTTTTGGTAATGACTGGATGATTAGGAGCACTCCTTCTCCTATTTAGGACTGAAACGAGCGGTTTAGGGGCAGGGGAAGCTGTCATTTTACTGATTCACTTCTCAGAAACTATAATATAATGTCTTAATTTTGCAGAGAACTTTTTTTGCTGAGAAAAGAAAATGCTTTGCAGGATGAAGATACCTGTACATAACTGGTTAGTAATAATTGAGGAAGAAAGGGGAGATATTCTTTGCACTTTCATCTGCTTATCAGGTACAAAGTTTAATGTTGCAGGGTTTTAAATGTGTTTTGTCGAAGATTTATAACAAGATCTTATGATAGATACTGTGATTAAATAGTGCAAATGAAGTGGAACAATTTTGCCATTGGATGAAATTTGATTATGTAGCCAACTGTGCAAGGAACAAAATCTAATAATCTCTGCAGGAACAATGGAATGTTTCTATTTGGATGGATTTAGTTAGGTTATTGGCATGACTGAGGTGCTTCTATAGCATCTGTTGCAATCATGTAATGTGCTGATTGCTACTAAAACTTCATCTTAAAAAAAAATCAAAATTATTTTAAGAATCAGAGGCAAAATACCTGTGCGCTGGAAATCTACCAGGATGATCAGTTCTGCATATCTCAGGAACAGACAAGTGCCCTCCCTACAGACTTAATGTAGATTCATGAGGGCTAGAGAGAAATAGTTTCCTTACCAAGAAACTTTTATGCTGTTTCTTTCAATGATTATGCCTGTTATGTGTGCTGTAGTCTGAGAGATATTGAAATTAGTAGGAAAATAATCCACTCTGAACACCATTTCAGGTTTTCTAAGTTTCCAACATTAGCTATGGCCTAATGTCTCAGGACATATAAGTCTATTGATGATACGTTAAACTTTTAAATGCTATAAAGTTTTCCAATGCTTTATTACTAATAAAAGTTTTGATGTGTTAACTGTATGTTTTTATAGGCATTATTCTAGGCAGTGACTTTCCTCACAGTTCTATAGCAACCTGATTTTTTTTTTCCCAAGATTTTATTAGTTAAAACCTTGGTTAGACCATTAAATTAACCTCTCTAATAACTAATTATAGAAATAATGTTTATGTGACCTAGTGTAAAGCACCTGTGAGGCTCCTTTCTAGCACATGGGAAAGGAGAGATGCATATCAGGTTTTCCAAGGAAGTGTATGGAAGGAAAATGCAAATTAAATTAAACTAAGACCATTTAAAAGTAAATTTTAAAGTAAACATTGAGGACAGTTCTGTGATGCCTGTAAACTGACGCAATTGTCTCCCAAAAAAAGTGCTATAGGTTGTACTATTTGATTATTTTCAAAACAAACAACAGGGAAGACAAATGTTCACTCTAGGAAACAAACTGCAATTTAACCTTGTGGTTTCTTAACTGCATCATTTTTGATGCATTATCCTGGCAGTGTACCTGGTGCAATGTATGATACAGCATGAATTTGACAGCAGAAAGAGCAGACAGGATTTAGGAAAACTGGTGGGTATTTTTTCCAATCCATAAAAGTTTTTATTGCCTTCAGGGGAATAACTTGTTTCCCTCAGTATACTTCTCTTTCTGTCTTTGACACATCTGTTCCTATTGCCCTTTGAGGTGCTTTTGCAAGACATTTAATAATTGCAGAATGCCAGAGCTAGATGCTGCAATCAGCTAGATGTGGATGGTGGCAAGCACAAGCAGTCTAGATGAATATCTGCTGCCTTACTCTTTAGCCTAACACACGTGTGCTGTGGAGTGCTAATGGAAAGAAGGTTTCCCAGCCTGGATTTACATCCTTACCTGTAATTCTGTTATGATGGAGGGCTTGATGTTGTATGTCTCACTTGTCACAATGAGTCTAGTAATACTCTATCTTAAACTAGAGATCACTGAATGAACCTGTTTGGTTGGGGGATTAATTTTGCATTTCCTATTATATCTTGGAGGAATTAAGTCACAGATTATATTAACATATGTAGTCATATTGAAAAGTGATCTATGGGAAGGTACTGTGATTTTTAATTTTTTACTTGTTTTCTGATTATGGCCGTTTATTGTTATACTGTACTGTAAGTGAATAACTAAAAAGTATGAAAATAAGTATCTTGTGGCTTAAAGTGAGGAGTTTTACAGCATTCTTACTATATTTAATTGATGTGATTGTACAAGCTGAAGTGTAACTCAGTGCACACTCAGCTGTTTCTCAGCTTGAATAGCTGAAGGAAGTGGAGTTTTTCTAAGTCCTAAATAAACATCTGTCCTGACTATGCAAGCACTTGATGAAGCACAGGCACATAAGATGTGGATAACAATGCCTCATTAGCTGTTGTTTGTTTTGGTTCAGGTTTCTCAATGCAGTTTGTTTCAGTTCACAAATTAACATGCCAGTAACCTTTTACTGCATGAATTTCAGGTTTTTTTTCACTGAGTTAACAGCTGACTCACTGGGAGAGTCTCAGACCAGATGGCAAGAAACTTGGAATCTGATTTTGATTTTGCCTCCATGAGGAGAAACAAAAAACAGTGATGTTTACATCAATGAAATGTAATGTAGAATAGAATTATTTCAGAGGAATCAGAATGAAACCCATAGTGTTTTTCCTACTCCTCAAAGTCTTATAGAGTAAGACTTTCAAATTTATTCAATTTTAGTTACATTCAAATGTATTTTAAATTACTGAGCAATCTCAACCTTTGAATGCTTCAGTTAATGCTCTGAGCCTAATCTTACGCTTCTACAACTCCGTTTAAGTCAGCAGACTTAAACTCAGGGTTAAATTCCTTCCTAAATTTTGTTCTGAACTTTCTAGCATTATGTAAAATAAATCCCCCCAGGTCTATCACATGTATTTCTATTTTCTTTTTAAATGAATGGGTCTTAATATAATCTGGATTTTAAGTGTACTGGGTTTGTTTCGTGTTCTGCTTTTTAGTCCATTTCTTTGTACAGTGGTATTTGTCTTAATGATAATTATGCTTTATTTGATTTCCATGAAAGAAGAGCTCAAAGAACTCTTACAAAGAGCTTCAAAAAAATGTAATTAAGCTACACATCATCCTTAGGAATCAGCAAGTGTCATCACGACCTTTAAAGTGATCAGTATATCTGGTCAAAACAAAGATTGGGTTTTTTTTTTCTGGATTTTGAGATCTCAGAACTTACATCATTATTTCAAAGTAGTAGCTGATAATCCAGATGTGAACTGAGAGGATCCACAATTACAGATAATGCAGTAAGAATACTTTGTATGGATTATTTCTCCAATGTCTTCATGTATTTTGTTCCATTTTAGTCTGTAAATTGGTGAGACATTAATCAGTTTCCAGTGTTTCTTGTATCTTGAGATTGATTTCTGTAAAGCGTACAGCAGCTATGGTGAGGGAAGATCATATAACATCTCAGTGTTGTTTCAGGTGCCTAACTGGAGGGACAGACAGAATTTGCATACCCCACCTGAGTTACAGCCAGTGCAGTACATCTGGATAAAGTCAGTTTATTGTAAATGCTTGGTAAGTCCCTCATGTTGTCTGCTTAAGAAGAGTACAGGAAAAAAAGGCAGATATGAGTTTTCATCCCACTGAGTAGCTCTCACACTGAAGGACTTGTGTTGACCTGAACTTCCTTACTCTATATGTTTTTAATTTTTCACTTTACTTTCAGTAGGCAAAATGAACTGTCTGGCCAATAACCTTGTTGTTTAAGAGTGTCTTAGAAGATCATGGGTATGTTATATTGGTACTGAGTCAGTAGTCACATTGCTGTACACATATCTGAATGGCTGGGGCTTCAGCAAGCAGCTAAAAGCCGTGTGTAGCATATTTCTTCACAGTACATTGCTGTAGTAAGGAAGAGTTGGTAGATATTAACTCCCAGTTTGTAAAATGTCTTCAGTATCTTTTGACTTTGGTCTTTCCTTGTAATTTTTGTTCAGTTTCGTCTACAAAATTCAATTACTGGTGATTAAATTAAATGATAAAGGAATAAAGAAACATTGAGAGATGCAGTGAGAACAAGACTATTGGAGCTTTGAGTAGGTCTGCCATGAACAGATGTAATTTGCAGTGTTTAATGAGGGCTTGTGCATGCCATATCCACATCTGTGTTAAGACACCTGATGGTACTCCAGGAATGGAGACAGAGACAGGGTTCTGCAGCGTGTCTTGCCAGAAAACAAGTGTCCTGCTCATGCATGCAGGCAGGTTTTAACATTTCGTTTTACCCTACACTGGAAAGAGGCAGGCATGTACAGAACTGTTCATCAGAAGTGCTTGGATCATAGAATCATAGAATGGTTTGGTTTGTAAGGGACCTTGAACATCATCTAGTTCCAATCCTGCTGCCACAGAGAAAGCCATCTTGATGCAGAGCAAGAGTCAAGCAAGAACCTGGCTCCTTCTACAGTCCAGGTAAGAGTCATAGCCTTCAACCTACTCTGGAAGCATTTGCATTGCAAAAACAGTAATAGGTAAAATTGTCCCCAAAATGCGGCCTCAGCAAATTGTGCTAAAGAGACTGAATATGTAACTGCAGAATGGGATTAATTCAAATTAACTCAGCAATAATAAGTACAACTTAATGTTGTTAGATTTCATCTGAATTCCAAAAAGGCACCATAAGGAAGTAATTCTGTTGTTCTGAGCCAGAACATTCAAAAGGTTAGGGTTAGACAAAGCTTTTCAATACTTGTGACTATGAAGTCTGATGCTGCATTTAATTACGCAGTCATATAAACAGGTATTTTTTAATGCCTCATGCATTGAACAAAATTGAGAGTGTTCAATTAATCAATGTACATTGACTTTTCTTTTATGATCTTTCAACACAAGGTTGAATGGTTGAACTTCATACATGTTACTGTTACTTCCTCTGAAGAACACGTTGTTCATTTCCTGCAGATGCTTCTATATACTCTGCGTTAGAATCTGGGGTGCTTTAGCAAAAACACTATTATGAGATAAATTGAGTTGTTTTGCAGCTTGAAGATGGGGAAACAATGGCATAGATACAAAAATGAAAGTATTCTGGAAGAAAAAAATAACCATAAATGAGCTGAACTGCTTTAATTCAAACTTGCCTACAGAAGTCCTATGGCAGGAAAGTGATAGTTTGCAAGGAAGCCTCACATGGCAGTGTCTGCTTAACTTAAAAGTGTCTGAAAATATGGTTATGTAAAGGAAGCATTATTCTTAATATTAAACAGTGCTGTAGCCCTGCCTTTATAAAGCACCAGACCTACTTGTTGATGCTTTTAACACACACTATATTTCATTCAGCATTTTCCTCCCAGACAATTTTATCTGTATATTTTGTCTGATAAAGTAGTTAGACTTACATAGAAATTGTATTTAAGGACAAAATAAAATTTCAACAGTGTAGGAGTATGGGAGAAGCGGCTTGTGATTCATATACGTCAGCACGTAATACACAGCAAGAGTATACAATTCCAGGTCCTCTTTAGTGTATCTTTGCAATGAGTCTGGTGGGTGATGAGTGTTGTATGCTGTATTGTACGAAGTTTTTAATGTGAAGATGGGACATAAGTAGGTTGCATGTTTATGCTATGCTCTTTGCAGTACCTGTTGTATTTAATCTCAAATCACAACAGGCCTGTTGTCATGCTGCTTTTTATGCTTTTCTCAGCTTTGAGGAACAATGATGCCAAAAATCTATTGATTCTGTTGCCTGAATTAAACACGTAATATGCACAAAAGCTAAACTAGTCCTAGAACCTAGATCAAAATCTTCAGCTTTCATAGTCTTCTATGCTGGTGAGGTGAACATGGTTAAGGGTCTAAGCAGATAACACCTGGTCTGTGGTGCCATTATTTAAATGCTGACAAGTCCCTCCCAAGAAATGCAAGAGGGCTGGTAGTCAAGATACCTTAGTGCTGTCCCATGTCCCAGAATACTTTTAGATGTTGTTGAATGTGTTATTGTCACAGGCACTTACACAGCAAAGCTTGAGAATAAAAAAGCTTCAGTTCCTTCCACAAGAATAGAGGCTGTTTACAGTGGTACCACAGGCAAGCCTTCGTTGGGTGAATCAGTAGGACTGCAGATCATTTCCTCCTGATTTACATAGACTTGCAGTAGGTTGTTTTGTCAGTGTCTATGGGGAGAAAGGTGTAAACTGCTGTAATTAGCCCACATAGGCATGCCCAAGTGACTTCCCAATGGTTTACAAGGCAGCTTGTGACAGAGCAGCAAGTTCTGCTTGGGCTTTCTGAGAAACAGGCTTGAGTTCTGTCCATAGAAGCATCCTGGGTTTCCTCAGATTTATCTGTAAGACTGGAGGAGGTCTCCTTCTAAGTGCTTTTTTTTTTAATTGCCAGTAGTAGAGAAAGGCTAAAAATGAAAACACACTCCCCCAACAGAATTTCTTCAAGCATTCAGTGGCTCTATGGCATGTGCTGCCTCTGACTCACCCGCATCACTAGGAAAATGTGTTATAAGAAAGTATTTGAGCCTCTTTCCTGAGCAGCTGAATAAACTGTTTTCTTGAGGCAAATATTGTTGTACTGTAGATGGAAATCTTTATCACAGTTTAGTCTGAGGCTGAAACATTTCTTGCCTTCCTTTCCTCTTCCCCTTGCCCCATCTGCTCCTGTTCAGCCTCTTACTGAAGGGCTTCAGTGTAACAAAAGGCATGAGATAAGTTGTCCTTGGAAGACAGAGAGCAAGGCAACTTCCTGCTGTTGGCCATCCTGCCTCAAATCGTGTTTGCAAATCATTGAAAAAAAGGCAAGGCTTTTCAAACCCCTTGAAAATCTGGTTCCTACCTATTTTTTCTCTGTTTAAGGAAGGTACCAGTTAGTGGTAATTCTTCCTTTCTTGACACAACTATTTATGAATTGTTTCTTCATGCAGCCTTTCTGTGGATTTTATGAGAACATAGAAAGAAATATGGAAGAGTTGTTTAGCAGCTGTTAGTACAAGAAGATACAGGATAGCTGGAAAGGCTGGGGAAGTACAGTATCAGCTAAGGTTGGCAGCTCTCCACACCTGGTGTGAATATACCATTTAGCGTGCCTCATCAGTTTGTTTCAGCTGCTTATCCTGACAACCAAAGCCTCCTTCCAGCACATATCATGGCTCTGCAGAAGTGAGCAGAGCAAGCAGCCTACTAGACTTGATGCTGTTTTTTGCTTGCAATGAGCTTCAGTTCCATCAGTTTTGCTCCCCTGAGGTTGAAGATGGGTCTGAGTCTTCAGAGTGGGAAATGAATATCAAGTCACTTTCCTGGAACCCTTGGAACTTCACTCAATAGGATGTCTCTTATTTCTCCAGTGACACATATGCCTGACAGTTCTTCTCAATTAAACCACAGTCCCTCTCTTTTTCAGTTTCCTGTGACTGATGAAAGGTGATTTTTCTTGTACTTGTTATCATTTCTTTAGGGTGTTGTTTTTCTTTTTTTTCTTCCTTTCTTTGTCATTATCTGTATTCCTAGTGGAATTTGACTGTGGTAATTTGTTTGTGGATATCTGGATAAGGATTTCCAGGGCTGGAAGAGTGGTTGTTTATAAATCTTTGCAAATTATTGTGTTCCTGTTCATTCAATGGCTGAGATTGCAAAGGAGAGGCAAGAAGAGAAAAAGCATGAAAGGAGAGGAAGACTTCCCAGTACCTGTTTATTTAGTTAACACCAAAGTTAACCTTATGATCTCCTGGATTTCCTCTACTCAGAAAAGGGAGAGTACAAAATTGTCAGCAAAAAATGTTCCAGGCTAGGAACTGTACTTAGCTAAAATCCCTTCTGCTAGGAAGATATTCTTGTCTCCTGTTTTGGATATTGCATTTCAGCAATATCCAGAAGCACAGTGTGGGTTTGTGTTCTTTTCACTGTTCTAGTTAGGCTTTTCCTATTCCACAGAAAATACTGATTTATTGCTCATATTTTGGTTTTGTTTTAACAATTGATCTTTAATCTAGCAAGTTAACCAGATTAGGTTGCCTTTTTTGATTATGTCCCAATTCTTTAGTGAAAAAAAAAATATAAAAGAAAAAAGGCTGCAGTATGGAGATCGTATTCACTCACCCCAGTCCATGCTCTTCAAGAGGGGTAGTGTCTACTCATTTTGTTCAAAGGTCGGTCTCAGAGGCTTCTTCTGTACTCACCCTCTTGTTTATGTCAGGGAGTAGATGCTTTGATTGGCAGCCTGTATTTAACAGTCTTCCTTGGAGAGGTCTTTATAACTCACTTTCCTGAAGGGTCTTTTGCAAAGGTTCTGCTGATGCTCAAGGAAAGCCATTTGCCTTGTAGTCCTTCACAGGGATGTAAGAGTGAGAGCTGAAGAGCTGAGCAGGACTAGTTTAATTGCAAATGACAGCTAATCTGTGACAACAGAGGAGCAGAGGCAGGAATGGGAGCTGCTTACCAGTTTCAATATTGGAGGAACCCAGATAATGTTGTCTGGTTTTGCTCCTTGATCTGGGATAAATATAGATGCCTATATCTCCAGGTGCAGAATGAGAAACTACTTAGGCAAACAATGAAAAATGCATGCCAGATGAAAGCAATTCAAAACAGTTATTTTCCCTTCTGAGGAGTTCTGTAACCTAAGTCTTGCTTGTCCTGGATTACTTTCCACTGAATGAGGAACAGGTAATGCAGGATAGCAAAACTTGATGAAGTTGCTTGCTTGATGTTATTATTAGAAAAGGGAGGGTTAAATGGAGAAGCAAACCCTAAGTTAAAAGGCAGACCTAAAATTCTGCAAAATATAAGTTTTATTTCTTAAAGTAATATTTGAAAAAACGTTACAGGAATTGGCAAAGCTTTGAGCTCCTGAAAAGATCAGACAAGTAGTGTCTGAATTAGTACTATGGCTATCAGATCCAGCAAAGTCATGACCACACCAGATAACTCATAAAACTTCATGAACTGCGTCAGGGAAAAATTTGTCATTACTGTCTTCACAGTGCTTTTGTAAAGGTAAGATGTTAACCTGCGAATATCAAGTCCATGTTATTTGAATCCTGTTACTTTCATGTCTTTATTTGGATAAGATGCAGGACACAAATATTAATTTTATTGAGAAGGAGATAAGTGAAAGTGAAAATAGGT
>JBCJKH010010441.1:0-16775 GCA_039877255.1 Loriculus beryllinus | reverse complement strand
GGAGGGCCATGAGAATGATCAGAGTATTGGAGCACCTCCCATATGAAGACAGGCTGAGAAAGTTGGGGCTGTTCATCCTGGAGAAGGGAAGGCTGCATGGAGACCTCATAGGGATGCTGGGGAGGGACTCTTAGAGACTGTAGTGACAGGACAAGGGGTAACAGGTTAAAACTTAAACAGGGCAGGTTTAGATTAGATATGAGGAAGAAATTCTTTACTGTGATGGTGGTAAGGCACTGGAATGGGTTGCCCGAGGAAGTTATAAGTGTTCCATCGCTGGCAGTGTTCAAGTTTGGGCTGGACAGAGCCTTGGGTGGCATGGTTTAGTGTGAGGTGTCCCTGCTTATGGCATGGGGGTTGGAACTAGATGATCTTAAGATCCTATCCAACCCTAACTATTCTATGATTCTAAACTGTATCACCTTCTATCTTGCTCACAAGTAAAACCCCATGTCAGTGCAACACTGCATACTCTTTATAGAAAACACATTTATTTAGTGGCACTGTGAGTAGTTAAAAAGGCAAAAGAAAAGAAAATTAGATGGTAAGATCATTTTAGTATGAATTTTACCTATCCAGATTGCTCAGGTGGTGAATACCATGCTCAGCAGTAGAGTGTACTCCAGCAGTAATTGAAAGCCTTTTCATTCCATTGGTACTTGTGTTACAATAATTTCTCCATCAGAGGCAAACAGAGCACCCTAGTGACATGCAAGCTTTCCCCTTATCTGTGATTGAATATTGTTATAATCCAGCAAGTTTAAGATTCAGTTTTCTCACATAGAAAAAGGCACTTCAGAATTTCTATGGTAGTTAGAATTGTTCATAACTGGATTCAGATGCCTGGTTTATCTAAAAACCTGTTGTGTAAGAGAGGAGTTAAAGATTTCCATTGTAACTTTGTGAAAACTGCCTAATGAGTGCCAGCTTCCATGGCCAATTGAAATGTCCCAGTTTTGCATTCAGTTAAGGGGGTGACAGCGTTGGTATTTGAAGTGCTTTCTACAGTTCACATTAGATGAAAGGAATGGCAAATGTTACAGTAACATGGCTGAGTTGTTCAAGCCAAAGTGCTTTGTGCATCGAGTACAAGTGTTTATTTCCAGAGGAGCAGTGTTTCGTAGCTCATGTCTCTGATGCCTCTCCCTCTTGTACAATGGCATCTTACAGTTTCTTCAGTCAAGCATGCCCACTGTTGGTATTGCTCTGATTTCGTACACTCGGGTTTAGGCAACAAGAACTTTGGGGAGAGCCTTATCTTGAACAGCTAATTAACTCTCCTTGGTATAGTTTATATTGGCAAAGCTGGTTCTCTTGTGCTCTACAGCATAGTGAAATCTTGATCCAGGGTTAGGACTCCCAGCTGCTAGGTAACACAGTTAAGAATATCCCTGTTTCAGGCAAGGTTAAATCCTAACTGTACATGTACAAGCTTTCCTTTCTGTGCTGGCAGTTAATGTTAATCCAGTTCAACCGGTGACTAGATAATGGCTAAAAGGAGGAAAATCTGCTGGTGAAACAAAATACTGGGAACAACTGAAAAAATTATATGGACTGCTGATTCTTAGATCCACTTGTTCTTTTTCTTTTCTTCCCTGCAGTTAACAGGATTATTTATTTCTTTTTTCTCTTTAATAGAATGAACTTAAGATATGAGGCTAATGTAATTACCCCTTCAGGAATAAATGATGTGACAATCTTGCAAATCACTCTTGATGCTTCAGACACAGTATGATTAGAGGTTATCCCTTGAGAGGGTAATGGTTTGGAATTGTGTGTTTGAGAGTTCTGCAGTGTGGAAGAATCTTACTTGGATTAGCATATGGATGAATGAAGAGCCACAAGGCAGTGTTTTAGGATTCAGGAATTGATTGTTATAGCCTGAAGTCTAGCAGACCCATATGATGTGTATGTCAGAGGCTCCTAAGAAAGCTCAGTAGTTTTAGTAGTGATAAAATTATCTTTTTATTGAGGAAGAAATGTTTGGAAAACAAAGAAAAAAACAATTAAATGGTAACTTAATTAAATACTTAAATGGGAAGCTTTCTCAGATTATTTCTCTAAATAATCTTGAATGGGAGAGACAAGTGAAACAACAAATTTAATAGTACTGCGTGGCTTGGCATAGTTAAAGGGCTGATTATGAAGGAGTGGAAGGACCTGGCAATGCTGTATGTGCAATAAAATGACAGGTGACATTCAATACAGACAAATGTCAACTGATCTATTGAGGTTGAAACAATCTCAGTTGTGTAGTACACAATGAATGGCCATAGGTTGACTATTGCCACCCAGAGAGGGGGAAAATAAAAGGTTGGTGTTATTACAGTTCCATGAAAATATCAGCACAGTGCTCAATAGCTGTAGTAGGACAGCTACAAATTATTACAGAACAGCAGAGAACAAAATTGTCTCTATACCGTTGCAGAATTGTGTGGTGCACCTGTGTCTTGAATACCATGTGCGTCTCTAGTCCTCCTGCATTTCAGAAAAGGCTGGTACAGACATGAGAACAAAGAAGAGCAGTTACGGCTATGAGGAATAACTAAATAATCATTGAAATCTTAGCTTGAAAAGGAGACAGCTGAGGGGAATGTGGCAGAAACCTACAGAGTCGTGTGCTTGGAGAGGGTGAGGAGAGACTGGACAATTTCTCTCCTAAGGTAAGAGCATGGGGCTACTGGATGAAATTAGTGAGAGCCTTCTTTAAAGCAGTGAAATAGGTTGCTGCTTTATGGTCTGTGCAACTAAGCTGTGGAACTCCTTGCTACCAGATGCTAATAACACTTATGTCTTCAAATGGGCTGGCAAACTAATGGCATAAGAAACTGTAAGTGGCTATTGAGTGTAAAGACTGATT
Organism: Loriculus beryllinus; assembly: GCA_039877255.1. NCBI lineage: Eukaryota > Metazoa > Chordata > Aves > Psittaciformes > Psittacidae > Loriculus > Loriculus beryllinus. The sequence continues at coordinate 13,915 of JBCJKH010010441.1, read as the reverse complement.
TTTCACTCAGGAATTACCTGACCCATAGCCAGTGCTGGGAGGCAGAAAGTATCCATGTATTCATTCTATGTTCTCCTCTTCGTTTTTGGGCAACTGCTACAGGCTGCAGTTGGGCAGAAAGTGCTGGTCTCTGTGGGCCTTTGGTCTGAGCCAGTGTGCTTTGTTCCAAGGCTGATAAATCCCTTGTTTCCATCTTTTGAGTCTCTTGCTCTAGATGTAGTAGACTTCTCCAAGACTTCTGGTTGATTTCTAGATCTCTATATTTACCAGGGACATTTAATACCTGACATCATAGGAGGGATTACTAAGGATTCCTATTCTGGCTGCAGCAAAAGCTTAACAAACCTAAGATGTTTTTGATAAAATATTAGGAGACAACAAATGAATGCCTTCTGACAAAACTGGTAAGACCCCACCTGTAGTACTGTGTTCAACTCTGAGGCCCCCGATGTAAGAGGGACGTGGATCTGCTCAAGTGAGTCCAGAGGAAGACCACCAAGATGCTCGGAGGCTGGAGCACCTCTTCTATGAAGACAGGCTGAGAAAGTTGGGGTTGTTCAGCCTGGAGAAGAGAAGGCTCTGGAGAGACCTTATAACAGTCTTTCAATACCTAAAGGGACCTACAAGAAATCTGGAGAGGACCTTCTGATAACTCATAGTGATAGCACAAAGAATTCTGTCTTTAAACTGATAGAGGGGAGATTTAGATTAGATATTAGAGGTTCTTTACTGTGAGGGTGGTGAGGTACAGGAACAGGTTGTACAGAGTAGTTGTGACTGCCCATCCCTGGAAGTGTTTAAGGCCAGGTTGGATGGGGCTTTGAGCAACCTGATCTAGTGGAAAGTGTCCCTGCCCATGGCAGGGGGTTGGAACAAAATAGTCTTTGAGGTCACTTTCAACCCAAACCATTCTATGATTTTATGAAACGTTCAGCCAGCTTTGGTCTCCAGGAGTTTGGGACGCTCAACAATTTGCATCCCAATGAAGGGCAGAAAGGTGAAGTGGGTAGTAATGCTGCCTTCTGTTTCTGTAGGTATCCTGTAGCTGAAGCAGAGCAGCTGTGCCCTGTTGGGTGAACACCTGCATCAGTGCTTCATGACACGAGTGGATGTTATCACATTTAGGCAGTTTACCCTCATAAGAGTGCCCTTTAGTACAGCTGTAGAAAACCCCTGGAGTAGCAAGTCTGCCTGTATTGTACTGTTCAGAGTTACTTTATAGTAACTATTCCATCCACTCTTTGTGCCATGAAAATCTGAGCATAATATTTGAAGCATAGACTAGATAAGAAATCTAGAGGAGAAAACCAGCAGGGTTTACCAGTCAAGGAGGGAAAGCGAACATTTTTGTAGTTCATTAATTCTGGCATGTCAGATTTTCCAGAGTTCTGCAAGTTATTGGCACATACTGCTGCTGAAAGTCCTGCCTGGGAGTACATGATCTGTTGCACAGCCATCCAGCTTGTTCTCTCTAGAGACTGATGGCATATTCTTTGTGACAGATACTACATGAAGGAGCTGTCTGCATCTAGTTAGTTACCAATAAAATTCCATTGGTATTGATTAAAGCAACAGATCTGGTATTTTGCAGCACTTCACTGAAATCAGAAGTTACCTCACAGCGCATAATAGCTATAAAAGTGTAATCTGATACGTAATGCACAATAGACTTTTTTGAACAAGTTTTATAAGGTTGTCCTTGGTGGAGTTACTCCTGATTTGCAGAATCATGCCCAAAATATTTACTTTTATGTGGAAACTTGACAGAGCTTTCCCCTGGAAAACCTTTCCCCAGCTTACTCATCTACAACCAGTCTCAAATCTGTAAATGCTTTACAACAATTTCTCTGTGTGGTTTCTTTTTTTGCTTCTTTCCTTTTCTTGTATGCTGTCAGTTTTGCTCAGAGTGTTTCTAAGCCTGGTCAGAGTGAAATAGTGGTACAGTTAGGGTGGAAGTTACTTAAAATAGAATGCTGTGCTGATCTTTATTCTTTCCCCAATCTGTATTTCACCAGTGACCTACTGCATTGCAGCCAAATCCCCTACTTTTTACATGCAAATATTAACTCGGCATTTGACCCATTTGTTTCTACAGAAGTAAAGCTCTGTTGATTCAGTATCCTGGCCAAATTTCAGCCTGGGTAATTACATGCTTGTCTATATGTTTCCCGCTGATTTTAATTTCAGTAGATGACTATATTCTGTCTGTTGCATTTCAAGTCCTTTTACTTTCTATTTTGTTGTTGAGTTGTTGTCCTGTGTTACCTGAAAGTACCTTCATTTTCAGATGTGTGGCAATCCATTAAAATATTCTCTCTTGATACGCAGTGAATATTGAAACCTTCAGGGAGGAAATGTACTTTTATGTGTCAGTGTATTATTATCTCAATTACTATTATGTAAGAGAAAATATAGGCATATTTTCCAGTTAAAATCAAGGTGAAACAGGGAAGGACAAACCCCCAAAAGAACAAAATGTTATCATAAAAAAAGGCAAGGCTATAATGTTTCAATATTTCATTGAATTTGAAATATTTTCAGAATTTCTTACACATAAAAGTGCAGTAACAGCTTCCAAAGCAGAAAACTTAACTTGTATTCCTTTTTTATGCTGTTTTGATGCTATTTCATCCTTATCCTTGTACTCCTGGCCCTGAGCAGAGTAGGTTCCATGAAGATTTTTGCTAATTGCCAATTAGTTTATTTCCTTTTCCCAGGGAGTGATGTATTTCTGTTCTGTGATTAGAAGAAATAGAAAGGGAATTTACTTCCAAAACTTTTGTATTTTTTTTCTTTAAACTTGTAATTTGTTTGCTTCCAAAGTGGATCCAGCTTCTACCAGGGGATGGTCACCATGGCAAATCTGCAGGCTTCTCTGTTCAAGGGCTATTGCCTGTTATGTGGAATTAATGACTCTTACCTCTGATATTTTTAGCAGATGTTGTTGTCTGCATAGCAAAATGTCTTTCTACATTAGTATGTGTATATATATAAATACATGTGTAAAGACTAATTGAATAACAATGAATACAGGTTTTATTTTTACCTTGTCTTTAATCGCCACCTTAAGGTGCACTAGGGGTATTAGGCTATACCCTAAATTTGTTTTTGTTTTTGTTTTTTTTAAAGCTTTTGCACTTCTCCAATTTGTTCTCCTATATTGTTTGTGTATATACTTCTGCAATTTGTCCTGGTCTTATGTTGATTCATTTCTGCACCTAAGATGCTGGTGAGCTGGACTTCTTTCTTACATGGTGTGTGTAAGTGATACACTTTTATTCCAGGCAGCAGCAGCTGAAGTGAGTCTCTTTTGGGCTCAAACTGTATTTCACTCTTCTGCAAGGTCCCTTGAGTTATTTGTCTCCATATGGTGCTTTTCAGATACAGTTACTCCATCTCTTGAGATCATAGAGTAGTTTGGGTTGAAAGTGACATTTTAAAGTTACGTAGTCCAATCTCCTCCAATGAGTAGGGACATCTTCATCTAGATCAGGTTGCTCAGACCCCTGTCCAGCCTGACCATAAATGTTTCCAGGTATGGGGTGTCTACCACCTTTCTTGGCAACCTGTCCCAGTGTTCTACCACCCTCATTGTAAAAAATTTCTTCCTTATATCTAGCCTACGTCTACTCTCTTTTAGTTAAAACCCATTAGCCCTTGTCCTACTGTAACATCCTGCTAAATGTTTTGTGTCTGTCTTCTATTTCATTTATTTATGTATTTATTTATTTGTTTGTTTGTTTATCTTTATAAGCTCCCTGTAAGTATTGAAAGGCCACAATAAGGTCTTTCTAGAGCCTTTTCTCCAGGCTGAATAACCTCAACTCTCTCAGCCTTTCCTCATAGGAGAGCACTCTAGGCCTGTGATCATCTTTATGCCACTCCTCCAGACCTACTCCAACAGGTCCATATCTTTCCCGTACTGAGGACTCCAGAGCTGGATTCAGTGCTCCAGGTGGGCTTTCCCAGGGTAAAATAGAGGGGAAGAATCACTTCCTTTGACTTGTGTGCCATGCTTCTTTTGATGCACCACAGCATATGGTTCTGGGCTCTGAGCATTTTTTCTGAGGTTATGTTGAGCTTTTTCCCAACCAACATCCCGAAGTCCTTTTCCTCAGGGCTGCTTTCAATCTCTTTTTTTTCCCAGCTTGTGTTTGTGCTTGGGGGTGCACCAACTGAAGCATATCAATGCTGATCCTCAACATAGCTTTTTGTTCAATGTTGTACTGGGGCCACAAGCTTGGTTAGTTTTGTATGGTTCCCGTTGGGAACTATTGACCTTACAGAACAAAAGAATAAAGCAATTATTCACATTCCTTTTAGCAGGTTAATTTATATGAAATGTGTTGGATAGTACCTTCTGGGCATGTTTTACATGACTTGCTGGTACTTTACATTCACTGCCTCGAGGCACTGCACTCATCATGACCTAGTAGTATAAGCAAGGGTGTATGACTCAAGAAATGTCTTGTCTGCCATCTGTCCTGGCTGATGCAGTCTTTCAGATGTGTCCCCTGAGGTTAAGCAAAAGAATAAAGCAGCTGGGAAGGTTTTGCCCAGTTTTAAAACACTTTCTTTTTGTTTAGGCATAATTTAATCTCTTAACCATTAATATATTATGCATAAATAATCAAAGTTCAGGGGCATTTATATTCTGTCTAGAAACTTGTTTGAAATAAAAGTTATTATTGAAATAGTATTGAAATAGAAGCTCTAAGTTATCTTGGTATTTTTCTATGGAGAAGTTGCCCAACCTATTTCATTCAGTGTCATAAGCATTAGGACATCTGTTCAATTTTATCACTAGGCTCTTGGAACAAACTATCAGTTAGTGAAATTTGCATCGGGAAACAATTTCCCTTCTGAACTGATTATATAGCAAGAGAACACCATAGTTACTTCAGTGGGCTTTGTACTATGCGTTTGACAACAGCTCACAGAAGCTTTATGATATGTAACTGTGCATGCCTGTTGTTCACCAAACATTTTCCATAGTTCCCAGTGATTTCCGGTGCCTTTCTTCCCTTTTGTTTACCACTGATACCATGAACTCAGCCTCAAGAGAATCTGAAGGCACCAAAAAACCCAACCCGGAAGTCATGTGTATGCTGCACTGAATATAAACTGAGCTCCTCCGCCTTCACAGGGAGACACATACTTGCATAGTAGTAATTTGTCAGCTTCAATACTTGTGCATCACTGATAGTCTGAGCCAAATCATTTCTGATTTCTTAAAATGGGAGTAAGCATCCAAATCTGTATGATACCACTTTGTGAAAACTGATATTTTATGGCAATTATCTATTCTGTAAAACTGGTTTGGATAGGCTTTTTTCCTTTTATCTGGAAGTGAAGTATTAATTTCTTTTAAATGCAGTTATTAATCCACAATTGAGACACTGCTATTTGATACTAACAAGACCAGAGAAGTGCAGAAACCTTTTGGGTCACTGTATTCACGTTACCCACACCTTGCAGTTAATGTCTTTCTATCTGTAAGGAAAAGGAAAGCCAATCTGAGGATTTGCATAAAGACACTTCAAGTATTAATTTACTGTAGACCTGATTCTCCCTGTCCCTTCGCCCTCCCATTTCTCCTTTTCTGTTGACTACTACTATGTACAAGAATAATCCATGCTTCAGTAGAATTGGGTGTAGTTAAAGACGCTATGCAGCCCAAATTTAGGGTGATGTTTTCTGGCCCTAAAAACTAGTAAGATGTCTGTGCTTTCAGGTGCTTAATTAAAATTTTGAACTATCTTTAGGGTTATTGTTAAAATAGTTCTCTGCTGCTGTTGTTTGAACAGACATCTGGACATCAGTAGGGACTGCTGCTGCTTCACTGCTCTTCCTCAAGTGGCTTTTACTCACCATCAAGAACCTCTTTTAAATTTATTTTTTCCTACATAGTGGGTGCTTCATCTGCTTCCATGTGTTGTGTTCTAAATCCTAAGGAAGCCCAGAAAAAATGTTTTGCAAGGGTAAAGATGAGCTTTCACTTGTTTCAAGTTCTAGCTTGATGCATTCATGAGGTTAAGCTCTCTAAAATATATTTCTAAGTTTTACAAAAAGCCTTCAAATTACAAAACATTTCTATAAATATGGATGACTTTCTCAACGTTTCTTTTTTTTTTTTTTTTTTAATTCCAATGCAAGTTTTGCCATTCCTGAATACTGGAGATAGTGGAATGACAGAATTAACTACAGGAAGAGCCGTGAACAAATGTTGCAGTCCATGAATATTGCATTGGCTGAGATGCAAATTTAAGAAGTCCCTTAAGATATTATTTTGGAAACAGTGTTAGTGTAAAGCAGGTGATTTAGGAAATGACTACTCTCGCTTAATGGCTTTCTAGTGACACCAAGTGCTGTCCCACCCAGCAAAACAAATGCATGGCAACTGGAAACTAAAAAGGCCTTTTATTTCTATAATTTATATCTTTGTCAAAGCAGGATTTTTCTAAATGCTTTAATGATCCAAGCAGGTACTATTTGATATCAAACATTTGCAATATTAATTTAAAATTCCCAACTTAATTTAAAAAGAGTTTGCTGAAGTTTTGTTGAAAAGTTTGTTCTGATCTGCAGCTTAAATATTCAGTGAATTTTATCATATTGCCCCTAGTTCTGATACATATGATCCTCCCCAATTTCACTTATTACTATCCTAATTAGTTTCTCCTTGCTTTTGTACTGTTTAATTCTTTTAGCTATTTCTTAGTTATCTACAGATAAGTGGAAAAGTAAAATAAAATTGTTTCCATCTGATTTTGTGTGCTACCCTTTGCTCTTGGAATAGCAGGTGAGCATTGCTCTGGTCTGGAGGAAAGACTTGTGCAGAGACTTGCTGCCCTAACGTGTTTCCCTGGGGCTTATTGGCAGCAGGGAGGCTGGAGAGAGGACAGCTTTGCTGCCTTGAATGCTGTAGACGTTTTGGTGGGTAACAGAAATGAGGAAGTTTGTAACATCTTCCTGACACTCTAACCCATGGCAGTAGCCGCTAGTTCTTTCGTTAAACAGGCTTTTTCAAGGACTAGGGAGAGGATGACTTGTGCTCTTCTCTCAGATGTTGCTTAGTGGCTGCTCAGCTGTGTTTCTAGTAATGCTTTGACCTGCAATCCAAGAGGTGACAATCCAGCCCTTCTTAGATTGCAAGATCTTACCCTGTCACCATGCATCATAACAGTGTCGCAGAAAATGTATTGAACTAAGCAGTACGGTTTATAGGGGCTTGGATTTTATTTTATTTTATTATTTTTTTTTTACAATTTTGTTAGTGTAATAGAGCAGTACTTACAGTTGCAAAAAAAAAGAGAACGTGCGAGAGGTCCCCTTCTAAACCTATGTCACAGACTCTGCTAGTTCTGTCTTTGGCACCACCCCTGTGTGAAACTTCATTAGCCATTTTGCTTCTAAGTAAGCTATGATCAGTAGATACTATGTGAAGAACTAGCAATCTGTGATACAATTCTAACTGCAGAAACTTCCCATGTTAAAAACAAAACCAACACCACCACCCCCCCCTTCCCAAAGCATGAAACAAAACCCAACAAACAAAACACCCCTTTAAAAATGCATAATAGCTAGATGTCTTGAAAAGATGCATGTGTGTGTCTAGATACCTAACATTTCTTGTAAAGAAAACAGCAGCAATAGAATAATTTTGTTGTCTTAACAGCTGAAATTCCTTTCGTTCTGCAGCTTTTGTGATAGTTGTGACTTTATACATCAAAAGCAGCAATCTGCTGCTCCTTCTATTTCTTTCAACCCTTCCTGGGTATTTCTGGGGCTGTGTAGTCTGAGCTCATCAATGTTAACGTGGAATCAAATAAATATTTTTCAGAGAGTATTAAAAACGTTGTTTATAATAAAAGTCCTGTAATTCCTATCTAAGGCTGTTTTGAACGTGCTAGCAGATGGAAGCACAGGCTGTGCTGGGAGAATGCCATCTGCTTAGCTGGGGCACCATCTCTGTGCCTCTGCTGCCAATCTGGTTCTGAAGTGTGGCCTGAAAACACTTAGCTTTTGTCTCCCTTTTGTGGATGCTCCTCAGACTGTTATGTTTGGGCCTTTTCCTGCTGCACTTCTGTGATTCAGCTTCTCCTGCTCCATCTCTACAGATCACAGCTGCCTGTGTTCTAGCTGTTTTATGCCTCCACCAGTGATGGCATCCTTCACTCCCCAGTAGCGTTCAAGTTATCCTTTCCCATGACACATAGTATTCTTGGGGTAGAGCAATACAGTTTTGAGACTTTTCAAGCTAGGATAGTCTCTAGGAAGCTGAAAAATTACAACATTCTTTGCAAGACTATTTGCTTTTCTAACCTGAGAAAGTAGAGTTAATAGCAGCAGAAGCTGCAGTATAAATGCAAACAATTTTCTGCTTTACTTCTAAAATGTAAAAAATATAAACTAAATGGGCATGTTTTCTTATCCCACTGATGGCATAAAGAAAATGCTGCAATGGATACTTGCTTGGAAAAATGCTGTATGTCAAAGGCATTGTGCCACATCTGAAGAACATCTTTAGAGATGCATTATGTTAGTCTTAATTTACCAAATAAGGCTTGAACATCAGTTTAATTTTTCAAAAAGTCTGTTAAACAACATGAATATCAAAATGTATCAGCAAAGTGAATCATCTAGTTACTCTTACATTCCATGTTTTCACTTCCCTGCTCCAGAGCAAATCAGGGCAGCACTAAAATTGCAATAAGCTGCTGAGATTGAGTTTCTGGCAAATGACCTTGTGGGCATGCATATTCATTAATCTGCCAAGACTGTGACCCAGATCCCTGTTCCTCCTGGGTTCACCTAGTTATGTCAGCTGTCACCCAATTTCTGGTGACATCACAGGTTCCCCTGACCTAAGCCCTGTACTCAAAGCAGGTAATTAAGATGAGCAGTAAAAAGCAGTGATTTGGAAAGACAAACTGGTGGAGACTGTTCAGCTTCTGTCTTGTTTTGGGAATGGGCTTTCAGAATTGTGGTGGGAGGGAGACCAATCAGTGAATAGGATTCTGTAGTTTTTGCTTGGGCTTTTTTGCAGACTGATCATGACGAAGAATAGTCTTAATGATTTTAGAAAGCCAACAGGAAAACAATATCCACCTTTCCCTATTCAAATGGTTTTGTACATACATGAACAATTGCTGCCTCCACCCTCCTTCCTAGGGCTCCTCTCTAGCTCTCCTCAGTACCACCAGATGTGGTACACGTGAGTTTGGCGATGGCCTCTGCTGTAGCTAGCTTGTCTAGAGATTGCACTTGATGGCCTGGAGACTTCCATTGTGTGTATTCTTGCTGTTTTTCCCCAGGTGCAAGGGAGGTTGCACGGGGTCTGTGGGAAGAGGCTGCATCCTCAGGAAATGAAAAAGCCTATAATTTCTTAGATTTTGCACTCAACATATGTGTGCTAGGGATTAGATTAAAAAATTCTCAGTTATGTGAAAGGGCAGCTTGCACCTTCAAAAGTAGTCAAGGGAGCTGTAATTTTGAGCTCAGTTCAAAGTGTATCACCTTCTTTTTGCAGATGAGATAGGCTCCCAGAAAAGGGTTTTCCTTTCTGTGGAAAGTATGGAAATTGCATCAAACCATCTACTCCACTTCAGCCACCATCCTTTTCTGCTCCTTTTCCCACTCCTCGCTGCTGGAGAATAACAGCAACTGCCACTGTGAGCTGCTTTCTACCTTGCATTGACCCAGCCTGCAAGAAACACATGCTAGAGAATAAGGATGCACCTGATAGCTGTTTTCTTCTGTATCAGTATAAGGGCAGGATAATCCAGTGAGTTGGTATTTGCAGTGTGTGAATTTCTTGGGGTTTTTTTTGTGTTATCTCTGTTTCTTCTGAAGAAAACTGTTTTACTCTAAAAATTGTCAGAATTTCCATTCCACCCTCAACTTTGTAAACCTTAGTTAACTGAAGAATGGGAGCTTGACTGTCTTTGTAACCTGCCTTTTCTTTGTGAAACTCATAGTGTTTAGTTCTGAAAAGTGGCTGTTGTTTTCCAAATAAACCCAGGAAGAACTATTTAACATGTTGTATCTTATCTGCACAGTGGTTTCTAAATTGATTATGTGTATGTATATCAGCGGTAGAGGGATGACAGGGGATATTTCAGCCCAGTGTACATCTAGATTACCAGCTATGTGAGATCCATTTTTCACTGTTTAAAACTGTAAAGCAAGTTTCAGAAAATAATTATTTTAATCTTTTTCAGGTTTTGAAAAAAAAAAAATCACTGTTCAGTGGCAAAAGTTTTAAAAGTGCTCTTGTCAGAGTCACTTTTTAGCTCTCTAGAACCACATTTTTAAGAGGAAGCCTAAATTCTACTCTAAATGCCACTACTTTCATAAATAATACATCTCTAGCAGTGTGCTTACTACTTACTAGTAGTAGTGCCTGTCCACATTTATAGTTTGTGAATAAAGTAGCTGGTAGAGGGAGAGGACTTTCGTTGTAATGCAGGCATCACTTTTTTTGTATTAAGCATCAAGCCACAACACTGAATTTACTTCTAAGCCCTATGTATTGTTCTGGCACTCTGGCAGTCAATTACAATGCATTGGACCAGTCAGCTCTCGTTACTCTCAGCTGAGAAGGCCACTTCCATTAGTGCTTGTTATAATGCACGCTGTGCAGTCATCTGCAGGTCACTGTGGATAGGGTGATTGCTGTGAACTGCTACATGACCCAGACAAAACACCACATTTCCCTGCTTCCTAAGCAGCAAATCTTCATTTTGACTGCAATGCCCAATGTTATTCAGAACCTGAGCTCTCTAGATTGACTTTGCATTTTTTAATTTGCCTTGGTGTCAGAGGAAGTAAATAAAGGAGAAATCACTTCATGATAACGTACAGTATGCCAGCCACTTGAAACTCTCCAGACAGATGATTTTAAAATGCCTTTTCAGTGTATGTTTAAGGACTTAGGAGTTATTTACTTCATTGGTTTATTTCTTTGAAGAAGTGATCAGAGTCCTTAAGGCAAACTTTGGTTTAAGCTATTATTTTCATTGCATTAGAAATAATAAAGACTGAACATACCCAAAATTGCCAAATTGTAGCTTATCCTAGAATTTCTTCTTGCTATGGAGAGCAGCTGGTTTGATTATGCCTCAGAATGAAATATAAAGATGCCAAATGCCGTCAGCTAGCATTATATTTTTTCCACTTTGTCTAGCTAAAAAGATATTGTTGGTCTTGGCTGCTTGTTACACTATAATGTGTAATACATTTTAGTATAAGTCTTGGTTATCGCTTACACAGTCTATTCTTGCTTTGTACCCTTGCACTGTTCCATACAGATTGAAAACATTTCTAATAACAGCGTAAGGTCAGCTAGCTAGCGCTGGAGTTGTGCTAGGTTTGCTGAGCAAGCTGAATCCAATACAGTGGGAATAAATGACCCAAAATAAGTCATGTCAAAAGCTCCAGTTCCCTGGACCTGTTACACGCCATAACTAGTCTTATCTTGAATAAGGTTGTGGAGTCCCAAGGAGCCTAACATCTGTCTTGTAAACTATTTCTGGAGCTCTGCCAGGTATGTGGTAGGTGCTGTCTGGACTTTAGCCACCTGAAGACTTCTACAAGTTGTGAAGCAATATATGCTGCCTGACCCAGCCAAATTCTGGAGTAAGTTTCTTTCCAGTAGAAACTTTTGTTTTAAAGTTGAGGGCATTATTGCATTGAGGAAAAAAAAAAAGGTGACTGAGTAAACTCAAGCAGTTTCTGCAGTTTTGGGTCACACCTCCTGGTTTTCAGAGAAGGTCACTGCTATCATCCTCATGAGGTTATGAGAATTCCCAACAAACCACTAGCATTTGGGCAACTTATTTTCACCTCTAACCATCATTACTGTGTGGGCCAGCACAATTTCCTTCCTCTTCCTCCTCATTCAGTGGCACTGAATTGCTGCCACTGCCAGTTTAATTCACTGCATCATTTCTTTCTCTGTCAAAATATCCAAACTGCTGTACGTTTCATTAGCTGACTAGTGCTAAAGGAGCATGACTGAGATGGGGTACACATGACAAATATGAAGTTAACATATTGTATACCATATGTTGATGGATGCTAATGAGCTCCCTATTCTGCCAGCCATGTCACCTCTGATTCAGTCATTAAATGACAAGGCTCTGACTGGTGAAATGTATCTGGAATACCAGCAATTTATTTCCTGCCATCAGAGAAGATTAATCTATATTAATCTTTTGGAGAAAATCAACTTGGATTAAATTTTGCTTTGGCCTTACATGGTACCAAATTACAGCATGTGGTGATATTTTCAGGGCATGGCAGTGCATACCCTCCTACTTGGAGCTGATGGCTCGGAACACAGCTCACATGGGTCCTAGGGCTCTGCAGGGAGGTTGTGGCCATTATGGTTACATTCCCCTTGATTTGTGTATTTGTTGCTCTGTGACCTCATAGTCCTTTGGAAGTGGGACTAGGCTGGGTAGTGTGTTCTTTCATGGGGTCAAGACAAGAAGCGGGACTAAGCTGTGTAATGTGTCCTTTCATGAGTTCAAGGTGATGGATAAAGGTCCTGGTACTGGCAGAAGTGTGGTCCCAGCTTTTTTCCTCTATTTCATGTGCTCTGGGACTGTTTCTGCTTTGACACTATTTGATAGAATTTAGTGTCACTGAAAACAGGACCTGGAAGCAGAGGCTGGGGTAAGCAGGAGCCTGGCCAGATGTGAATAGGGTTAAAAAACAGAGAAGCAGCTTCCATGTCTTGGTATCCCTGCTGGTAGCTCAACAAGATAGGCAAGCATGTGCAAAGTCAAATGTAGACATTGTTCCACCAAACTCTTCTTTTTTGAGTCACTAATGACTTTATGCAGAGGACTGTGGTGAGGTCAAAGCTTTCTGTGCTTTGCCTTACCCCAAAACTCAGCCTTTCTGGAAAGTCTGACCTCAGCCTAATTGTGAAGCAGATGGTTAAAGTATTCTTTTTCTCTCTTTGGTTTGATTTTGCCTGTGAGCCTGTTTGAATATAAAGTGCATTATTAACAGCTCCTATTAACACCATTTGTGACTATTGTATTTTTTAAGATGAAGGTAAGAGTAAATGATTATGCATTCCTTACACAAATTATAATACAATTGGATTACATTATTTCCCTTTTTTGAGAGCTTTCATTACTGTGAAACAATGATGATGTCATATTAGTATGAATGAACCCTAGTAATATGCAGAATAACTTATTCTCATTTTGTATCAGTGTAACTTTGATAGATATTGGGCATAATGTAGGACATAGCCCAAGGTGATGAATCTGATTCGGTGGTGGGAATTTCGTTTCATACAATTTTTTCAAGGTCACAATATCTCTGTCATCTGGGGTTTAAAAAAAAGGGTGAGGGTCAGATAGTAAAATATCTGCAAAAACTATATACAATTTTTTAAACATATGTTGGCTGAATGTATAAAGTAACTATAATGTTTTAGAGATGCTATCAGTCTTTACCAGTATTCATCATCTGAATAAGGCATATCTCCAAACAGTTCTGTTCAAAATCAAAATGCAGCCTTTATGCTATGCCTGCATTAGATTTGAATCTATTGATCCATAATATCCACACATCTCTTTACTCCTTTAAATATCTGCAGTTAATAAATGACTTAAGTTTTGACTCTGTTGCATTTTTTTAGACTTCCCCTTTAAGTGAAACTTGAGAAGTACATTCATAGAATCATAGAATAGTTATGGTTGGATAGGACCTTAAGATTATCTAGTTCCAACCCCCCTGCTATGGGCAGGGACACTTTACACGAAACCATGTCACCAAGGACCCTATCCTACCCGTCTTGAACACTGACAGGGACGGAGCATTCACAGCTTCTTTGGGCAACCCATTCCAGTGCATCACCACCCTCACAGTAAACAGTAAAGAATTTCTTCCT
>JBCJKH010010440.1:36048-66284 GCA_039877255.1 Loriculus beryllinus | reverse complement strand
TAATAAACAAATATGTTTTGAAGACGAACATATAATGAGGAGAAAAAAAGAACAGAAATTTAAGCACATGCCTTTATTTCAAAGTAACTGTACAAACAACTATCCTATTCTCAACATGAATTCAGTATCCAGAAGAAAAACAGGCAACAGGTTTTTCTCACCATTTTTTCTTTAGACAGAAAGTCAAATAAGGTTATCTCAATCTACAATTTCTTTTGACAACTAAACTACTACAGAAAAAATATGACTGATGGCATTTTACCATTAAGATACTATTTATACCACAGTCGTTCTAGATCAAAACACAATGAAAAGAACCAGTTACAGCAATAATCAACATCCTTGTAAGAGATAATTTATAACCTTGAAAGATTATGGCACATTTTAAGATACGTCCTCAAGAAAGAATGTATTGGTATTAGCCTAAACTACTCTTCAGGAAGGTTTCAATCAAGACTTAAACAACAGAGGTTCATACTAGGTATAAGAAAACCAAAAACACAACCAAAACAAACCCAAACTTACACACACCCACCCCCTGAGGACAGTCAAATCAGTGGAAAAAAACAGCACAGAATGTTTGTGCATTCCCATTCTTGGAGGTTTTAAAGGCCACACTAGATAACGGCCACTGTAACCTAGTCATATCTGAGATTACCACATTTTGAGCAGGATGTTGGAATCAGGATCTCCTGAAGTCCCTTCCAAATGGAATTCTCCTATAATTTTATGCCATTTTTCTAAAGTTCACATTTAAGTTCCAAGGTCAATAAACATGAAGATAAAACTACCTTAAGCACACAAACAAAGTAGTTTCTCAAGACTTGCATGCACAGAAATCAGTAGAAAAATAGTATTTAAGAAAGCAGAGGCTACACTATAATGAGCACCCCTGAACTCTAACAGTCTTGGAAAAGTAACTTTAAGTGGAACAAGTACTATATTTCAAGTCAGTAAAACTTGGTTTTTTTGGTTTGGGTTTTGTATTTAATTGCCATGTCATGCCGGAGGCAAACGTATCTCAATATTAATAGAACTAGTACGCCTCAAAACTAGAGAGACTATTATTCTATGAATCATGAGAAAAATATATATATTCTACTGCTCTATGTAAATAATGGGAACAGAAATAACAGCATTAATTCTACGTACACCTTTTTATATTATTCAAGTTACATGAAGATAAGTAGTTAGGCTGTATCTAGAAGTAGCGTAATCAAGAGTCCACTACTATGGAATGAAGGTAAAAAGCTAGAAAAAAAAAGCACCAAATTTAGACTCCATATTTTGCGAGTTTTTTTCTGCACCATTAAAAGACCCTGAAACATTAAAAAATATTATGAAGACTTGCATTAATCTTTTACTGCATTAATGTTAATGGCTACAACAGTAAGTAGTTAGTTCCTTCTGCAATCATCTTTAACTACATATTGAGATAAACTCAGTTTTATAAGAAACTGGCTCACACTTTACAATCTCTAAGCATAGAAACTGCCACTTGTTTTCAAAAATACAGTTCCCTTACATATACACCTCTTTAAATGAGTCCTCACATTCTCTGACAACCTGCATCTCCAATTCCAGACAACCACTTGCTTTCTTTCATTAATAAATAGATTCAAAGTATTTCAAAAGATACTCAATATTTCACAGCCAACCAGAGTGTTATGAAAGGAAAGAGACTAGAAAGAGTATTATTTTTGTTTTGCTTGCACATTTCTCAACTTTGCTTTCAGGCTTTTATACACATCTATGATGTGTTTATCAACAATTCTTACTGAACTCTGTCAAGTATGTAATATGTTAAGTCATTTACTTTTTGCAAGATACTATTTTGTCTCATATTTTTATTGAAATAAAGTTGCACTCAGTTTTTACTTGTGTGATGCATTCTTTGAGCTTACGTGGTAACCTGCTATGTCAAGTTAAATGACAGTACTATTTCATGGAGATACACAACAGCACAACAGATGTCTGGGGCAAAAACCTCATTTTATTGTGTGGCTATCCACATAGCCTGGTGTGCTTCTTAAACAAAATAAAACAAAAATTAAGAGGGGAGGAAAAAAAAAAAAACAAACCCCAAACCAAAAACCCACAACAAAACTTTTTTTAGGACCAGCTAATCTTTGGGTCATAGATACAATAATATGTTAATTAGAAAGGCAACTCATTCCAAATTCACTCCCAGACAGTTACTTAAGCGTGACTGAGTGCTCCTGTGTTAAATATCTATTTAGCACTTATTGGACCAAAGATTAATGAACACATCTATCATCTTCAAAACCTAAAAAAGAATGCTCATTATGCAAGTATATTTATTAGATCTTCATTCTATCAGTTTTTTGCTAAGCTTTACAATGCTCATAACATACACATCTTTTAATTCCTTCTTCACACATATACAAATATTTAGAAAATAGCTCAGTATATAATCTGTTAAATATCACAGCTAGAATCTTAATCTACAGTACTATATTCTACAGCTTTCATTTAAACTATTTTTTGTAAGTTTCCTCTAAAATATCCCAACAGATTAGATCTTACCCTACCACTTGATACCTGTAGGGATCAAAGCATCTTACACAAACATGTATGTTCTTTATTGGGAGTCTGAGGTAAGTGTATTGCCAACTGCTATAGACAAAATTCAAGCAAAATTAATAAAAGAAGTAACCATCAGGACTCTAATCTTACACCACCACCCACATATACATACTTATGCTCAATTTCACTCCTTAGTTTGGTTTTCTTTAAAATGATACTGTGATATAACAATAATAACAATAATAAAACTTTAATTTTAATTACAAATTTAATTCTGAATCTTGTGTAATTTTATTGTGCAATCAGTATTTCAATATGCCAAGCAATATTATTTATCTGGTAAAATTAGAATATACTGCTTTCCCATATAAACATGAAAGCAAGTATAGAGTCAAAAAATACTAAAATATCTCTGCAGAAATATTTTGTAAGCTTGTCTATTTTAATGAGACTACTGGATAAATCATTATTTTGTGCTAAAAATACAGGAACTATAAGAGCAAACTAACACAGGAGATTGCTTACAGAAGTATCATGTACTTGAAAAGTGTTGTTTGTAGAAAACAGCAATTGCAACAATAAGCAAGGTGTTCTCCCATCAAGTTCAACCAGAATACACTAGTAGTAAGCAGTGCATCACCCAAAATGTGACTGGAATCCAACAATATCCATTAATGGTTAAATAGGTGGCCTAATTTTCAGAAATGTTCATTACCAGAAGCTTAGGAAACTCAGAAAAATCAGGACACACTTAACTGAACAGTGACAATTAATCCAATGAATCAAGTTTTCAGACCTAAAGATAGCTAAAAAATAAATGAATAAAAGAAAAAAGCAGAACATATTGTCACAGGATCAATAAGCAATAGTATTGCAACGTTTTGGTTGAGTAGACACTGAAGTCTCAAATTAACACAACACTAAAGTTGGTTTTAATGTGTACTAGTTTTCTCAGCATACTTAGGGGAAAAAAGTTTAGCAGGGAATAGTTTACATTTATTTGCTAGGTTCCTATGACAATACATTCCATTATTACTCCTCTTGGTTGTTTTTGTTTTTATGAAACAGAAATCTATTTTCCTCTTAGTTTCCATTTTATGTGTCCAGACAATACACTTAATGCTGCTTTCAAATTTGCATTTGATATACAACATTACATTTTCATCCTCACATCAAGAAAAAAGCATTTTAATATGAGGAAACAATGAAAGAGCAAAACAACCCAAGAGATTCAGAGTATGTCTGAAGTAACTTGCATTGATTTCACATTTGATTGTTTTCAATACACACTTATGCAGGCTTTTTCACATATGTACATATCTGAGATTCGCAGAAGATATCTTTTGCTTTGTGTTTACACTGCAAGAACGTGCTTAATAATTTTTTTAAAAAATATTATTATATATAGCCTTTGTTCGCACTTATTTCCAGAAAATATTATGTTCTTATTGTCATATTTACCACATTCACATAAATATGCTGAATTTCTCATTCTTCAGGTCCATTCCTCGGTAGCAGAACTCTGTTTAGTTCTTCTCTTTCTTGTCTTCCTTGGATGGGTTTTTAGCTACCTTTTTTGTTTCTTTCTCTTTTCCCACCTGATTAGTACCATCCTTTTCACTTGCTGATTTTTTTGTAGCCTCCTTGGATTTTACATTTTTGTCTAAGCTTTTTTCTTTTTCTCGGTCTCTTTTAGCCTTGTCAGAATCTTTCTTTAATTTAATCGTATCACCAGCTTTCTTGTCCTTTCGATCAGTAGCATCTTTTCCTTTCCTGGCTTTCCTTTTTTCTTCCTCATCTTTGTTATCCTCCTTCTTGGATTCCTGCTTCTCCCTTAATTTCTTGAGGGGTTCTTTAACAGCTTCTTTTACTTTTTAGTTTTTAATTTAAAAAAGAGGAAATGTTCAATAAGAAAACCATTCTTAGATCAGAAAACATCTTATGAACAACCATCTAAAAGCTTTGATTGAATTATTACTTAATGTTTGTTAGGTGCCAATTTAAACTTGTATAATTAACTATTTGAGCTTTAAGGAATTTAAACAATTAGTTTTGACTTTTAGCATTATCTCACACCATGCAGCCAGCCAATAAATAACCTCAGCTTACTGCAACTGCATCCAAATAAAGCATTAATCCATTAAAATCATGCCTCTACCAGCTTACTGTTAACTAACTTGTGCAGAATGTTAAAATCAGATTTGTCTGTAAACATGAAAATCACAGCAAATTTTGAATTTTTGACAAGATTCTACAGATTGTATAATGGCAGGATCTATAAGTGTCAAGAGCATCACCAAAATAAATCTCCTTTCAATTGTCTCAACTTTCTAAAACTACAAATGCAAGTGTTATAACAACACAAATGTATATTATGTTCTACTGACATTGTTACCTCTGATTAAGCCGAGTTAAAAATGTAGCTGAAGTATATATTTTACAAAAATATGAAATAAGTACACCATAAGTAAGAAGAAACAGCAGTGTCCTGCTGAATTAAATGAACTCCAAAAAGTTTCACTTGGTTCATACATATTCAGTGAAATCAAAGTAGCAACTGTAAATTAATTCCTACATTCTCCATATGTAGTGTTATTAGTGAAACTTTTGTTGCTTGCTTTACTTTTGGAGTTGTATTCTTTGTGCTTATTTTCTCTATTTGAAATCACATTTGGCTGTGACACAGTATCTAGGTAATACATCTGAACAGTCAGAACATCCTTGGAATTTAAACGTTCAATATTTACTTCCACTTCGCTCACAGTTCCAAAAATACGTGCCAGTATCAGCAGCATTCTCCAGAATAATTTTTAACTCAATAAAATTTACAATTTTTCCATAAAATCTCTGTATGCAGCTGTCCTGGATTCCACCAGCAGCATTTGCATTTGTTTTAAATACAGTATTTACATTTAATTTTAAAATTAATACTCTCATATTAGTGAAAAAGCAATCACAATTTCATATATAAAATATGACAGCTCTGGTTTTATTCAGACTTCTGAGAGAAATCGCAGTCTGTAGATAAAAAGCAGGCAAGTGACATTTCTCCTGTAACATCTGCCTCTAACCGCTGCGCAACATTCCTGTGGAATGAACAATGCAGTCACATAGCTCAGACTAAAAGGAATAACATCATATATTCTTCCAAATGTTTTATGGCATACAGCACTCAAACTGTATCATATCATTTCTTCATTCTTATATCAAACACTGACAAATAATGAAAAGCTCAGGAATGACTTGCTAAATTACATTTATTACATTCTTAGAAACAAGCAATTTGCAACCAAGTCATACCAAGCATAACGTGGAACAAATGCTGAAAACTTCGGCTTGCACAGAAGATGCCAAGCAAAGTCACATTCATACATGAGCATGAGAGCTTCCCTGAGGAAATGCACTTTTTCCCCAATGAGATTTTATATTCTAAAGAGTGTGCCTTTTTCACATACTGCTAGAAAAATCACATTAAAGTCTAAATGTCTTTAATGAAACAAAGAGACCGTTCTTTACAAAATGCCATGCTGTGTGGAAATAGCTGAGCATATCTAAGAAATTAATTACCTGAACTATATCTGGTACCTTGGTGTCTTGCTAAGGCTAATTAGATTTCTTAGTCTTTCTGTTGCACTGAAACATTTAGACCCTTATGCCCTGTTCATGAAGAAATGCAATTATAACTAAATATATCGGCATAAATTGGTTGCAAGCTATCCCACCTTAAGCTTTTGGAAAAAATTATAAGTTTTAGTACTGCAATCAAATCTGCAATGATATTAAAAGGGAAGTTATTGAATTTTACCTAAATGTCTCCTTCCATAACAAAGAAATAGATTAAACTATTTAAGTACAGACTTGAGAAGAAATTAAGGTGCTCAAGTCCAATTACGATATAGAAATAGCATTAAAAATTCATTTAAGATAACTAAAGGAGGATTTCACAGAGAGTAAAGACTGCACATAAATCAGAATATTGTTTTGGGTTTGGTTTTTTTTTTTTGTTTTAAACACATGCATATGAAGTTATCATAAACTTCTTGTAACACAAACAAAACAACTCCTGTAAAAAATATAAAAATTGCACAAACAAAATCTCTAGTTAGGAAAAAGCACTCGCATTGCCATTAAATTACAATCAGTATTAAAAAAACCACCACCAAAACAACGAAAACTGGGAAGGATAATAGTTTGCGGTACCATCAGACAACACTTAGCCAACATAGCTAGTATTAGTAAACATTATTACAATCTGCAGTTTGTATCTGCAATGTGCATGCATTTCAGACATCATTATCTGCATAAAGTTCCACAAGAAAAAGAACTTTAAGTATACCTTTGACTCTAGTTTTTTTCTTGGCTACCCCTCCTGGCTCCTCACCTGATTTGTTGCAAAATGGAAATAGGTTATGAACACATCTGTGCTGTTCAACAAACATGACACAAAATTTTCGACTTTGTTATGCTATGTAAAACGTTATGTTTATACAGCACACTGCAGTTCAATGCAGAGATTAAGAATAAAGCACCTTCAGTAGCAAGACCACCACAAGTACTGAGATGGAAGCCTAATAATCCAAGAAAAGTATCATATTACTAGACTGATGCTACTTAAGATGCTTCTCTAATTTCGTAGAGCTAGTTCAGTTCAGTATAGACAGTGTGATGCCACATAATTATGGCCAAAATCCCAGCTGATTTCTCTGCTAGGTATTGAGTTCCCTTGCAAACCCACTACCTTATGCTTCAATATGATTTTATAAATATTTAATAAACATTAACTTAAAGATCTTCAAGCACATATGTAATGTAGGTTATATAAATTGAGTATTTTCTTACAATAAATTATTATTTGTTTCTTTATCAATTGCAAAATGTGTGTTTTGGCAAAGGTACTGCTCATATTTTATGGTCATTTCATTTCAGATAAAATACTGTTCTGCTTAAGGCTATTTAAGGCTATTGAGACTTTCATTAAAAAAAAAAAGCCAACCTCACTCTCCAAAGTCAGGAGCTGCCCTGTTTCCCCACTGTAACTAACAGAAACAAGCTATTCAACACCTTGATTGGGCTTTACATGTAGATCCACAAAAGGCTTGGAGGCAAAAGCCACCCCAACCAAAAACAAAAAAACAAATTAGCCTTATCTTCTAACATTGTCAAAATATATAGGATTATCACCATCATGCTGCTGTGGATTAAGACTTAAATCATAACAGAACTACCTTAACAACAAAAAATCTTGTACATTGCTACCCAAAAACCAACTAGAAATTTAACAAAAGTTATGTTAAATATATTTTTAAACTCATAAATAAACTTACTAAACTAGAAGCGATATTCCCATGTCACATAATTAGGCTTCTCATTCAGATATATAAAGCACCTACACTGGACATCTGAACGTCAGTCTTAGATTTCCAGTAACAATATACATCAAAAGTTACTCTTAAAAACCAATACGAACCCTCCACATTCTACAATTAAAATAAATAAATAAATAAATACATAAATTTAAGAATGTAGCCATTAAAGTCATTGTAATAAACTTGCATTTAATTTCTATCTTGCAGGTATTGAAAGTACCAAGCATTGACATTATGGGCAATATTTCTTTAAAATGGATTAGCCAGGTAAAAATATAATTTTTATAATAATTTCCTCACAAACTCATACCTGGGATATAAAAGCCTTTTTTTTTTTTTTCCACTCACACATTACAATCACTGCTTAAGTCCAGAGCTCTAATATAGCTAAATTCATTACTCAATCTTATTACTTAGAGGCAGTACATGGAAAAATAAGTAAGTAATTTTCTCATATAAAAGGAAGAATAGATTCCAACTTTGTTATACTACAGCATTAATGAAACTATAAATAATAAAAGACACTCAGCAAAGCTGCACAAAGCCATATTTAAGTTCCCAGCTTCTCCCCACTTTTCATAGTAAAACTAAATATTACTGACTGGTTTAAGACATACTCTTAAAAGCACGTCTTGTCAGGGAAAATAGAAAATTTTACAAATACCTGTACACATAAAAAATATAATGCATATGTTTGAAATTACTTTGAAATAAATGTGCTAGACTGAAAGATTATGAAATACATTGTTTGATGATTATTGATACTTCACTTGTTAAATGTTCAGGCAAGCAGTAATTTCTTTCAATCTGCTTTTATACAATGAAGAGTTTTAAGATTCTCAGTAAATTATCAATGCATAAAATAACTCTGTAAATCATGCATATTATGAAGAGACCAATTTACAGGAAAACTATTCATTTGGCAATTAATATTTCAGAATCATAATATTACATAATAATCACAAGACAGAAATCCTGCTGCATTTTGATTTCCACTTGGACTAGGTCCCTACAGAAACTACAACACAGGAATGGCTCATTTGTGAAACCCAAAGAGCCTGAAGCAGACATGAGTGCAAAATCACTTCACTTTCAGAAGACAGCAATGTCCTGGGGCATGTGATAAAATCTGTCACCTGAGTAAAATGACAGGCAAAGACATAGGCTCTTGCAGCCTTGGGAGACAGAAACCAAAGTCCAGAATATTATGAATCATGTAGCTGAGCTTGTGAACCTTTATTCTAAGTTTCAATTCAAGTGTCTTCACACTTTTTTTTTTTAACTATTTTTTTACTACATTATAAATGGCCAGAGCTGGCAATACAAAAAGAAATATAGAATTTATAACCACAAATATGGTTATGATAGAATGTCAGAAATGGCTGCTTTTAAGAACCAGGGAGTTAAAAAGTAGACTTCAAAGTTAACATAGCTGGATAGATTTCCAGTATTTTCCAAAGAAATGTTTTAAGCAGTCATATTAAAAATTAATTATTCATTACTAAGTGGTTATTTTTACCTAATGCTTAATGGTACATAATATCTTAACTGATTCCTTGAAACTTAGAACATTACAAAGCATTCTAATTCCGCAACAAAATCCAGTCATTTCCTCTATTTTTACCTCATAAAAATCTCCAAGAACAACCCCCACAAAAAGAACCCCCAAGTGAGAGCACAGCTTTAGAATTTTAGCATCAAGAGGAAAACATGACTACTATTTTTATTTGGAAATACAAAAGCATTGCAAAACAAAACCAAAAGATAATACAAAGCACTCAAGTCTTTTTGAGCAGTTTCATAGATGTCAATAGATAACATTTGCATATTCAGCAATATATTGAGAAACCTGACATTTCTTCTTGCATATATAAATTTCATATTATCCATTTAGTAATATTGAAAACTTTGACAGCCTTGCTATACAACAGGTTTTGACATGTAAAATAAAAACCCTATAAATCAACTCCACCACATCATCTCCCAGCATAAATCCTCTTAACCTACAGCAACACGTAACAAATGCAATCTAATTATTGTGTCTTATCCACTTACAGGTGAAAAGGGAAGAGGCTACATCACATTTACCATAGAAAGCATGAGGTCAAGATTAACACTATGTAGCTGACAGACAGAACTTGCTATCCTTCTGGGATTTGTGTGAAGCCGTAACAAAGTGTCAAGCTTTAAAAAGTAGGGCTTGTTTTCAGACTCTTGCTTTAAAACTATGAGATCCCATCAAAAACTTCATCATACAGAAAATTAGCAAAAGATGTTAAAACTGCACAACTAAAAATGAAAACACAAGTCTGTAAGCCAAAACCATTGTTAACCTTTTTCTAGGTTTTTTTTCCTCCAGAAGTACTAGTCAGAAAAAGTTATGATTGTTTGCATATGCACCTGCACATAACTATTACTATTATTCTGCATTTACAATATTCTACATTGGAAATACAAGGTCTTCCGCTAAACGAAGTATCTTAGCGAGAAAGCTAGCAGCTACTTACCTTAAACTTAACTCGTTACCTGTATGAATACCAAAGCCTGTAACTGTCCCAAATGCAAGGGCAAATGCAATGAAGATTTATTTTTTTAATTCACACAAGCATTAAAAATAATAAAATTATTCTCAATACATTCTCAGTAAGTTGCTTTAATATCTCTTGTTTATTTGCAATTGCATAATCTTAGAAGAAAAAACTGAATTGAAGACATAGGAGAGAAAGCATTTTTTTGAAGTCACAAATACGTATGTTGCATTTTGTACGAGAACATACAAGAAACCAATAGGCATGCCTTGCCTTTATTAGCCTCATCCTAAGAAATCTGTCATGACCAGAAAGAGTATTTAGCATATCTTATGCTGTTGTGCGATCATTATGATAGCTGTTTAAATGATGGCAAGTGACTAGGAAAAATATCCCAAATTACTACACTGTACACAACAGCTTTTTCCAGCTCTCAAATACTAATCAATTTTTACAGTACAGGTGGTTCCCCCACTCCGTATGACCATGAAATGAAATGAAAATCCTAATGCTTCAATGCATTCTTCTTCTACCCCCCAAATCCTATCATAACCTACATGAATAACTGAAATAAAAATTAAATTTATTCTAAGGCCAGTCAATTGAGACTAATTAATAATGCAAATTACCATAAACCGAAACCTACAGGTGGCAAACCCTATTCACTGACTGACCTTGAAACAAAGGTCAGAAACAAACAATTGAACACATTCTCAAAGAAGATCATTATGCGTGCGTAGCAGGTGGGGAAGTACTGGCAAAAAGTTGTTGCAGTAAGAATTTCAACAGATAAGCAAACAATTATGAGCCTATTTTCTTCAATTCTAAGTTAATTCTATAAATTATGAGCAGTGATTTCCTCCCCCATAAAACATTGTCTTACTTTCACATACTATTGAAGGTGGCCACAGAAATCTGGGGTTCCAACCTTCCATAAATTCTCAACCATTTCAGATGTAAGGGTATTGAGGTTTTTTTCTTACGATTTCCTTCCATTAGTACCACAACAAAGCAAGGCAGAGCTACAACGGTTAATGCAGTATTTTGTTTAATGTTTGTAAACTTCCGCTGAAGACTGACACTTAAAATATCAAACATTTACCAACATGAGAAAATGAGAAAGCAAAACATCCCACTTACTTCTAAAAATGCTTGCCAAAATGGAGGACTACTACTTTAGACAGAGTTTTACTTCTGGAGCTCTCTAAAATTTAATATAAATAACCTGTAAGGAATATGAAGGTAGATAATGAAAGCTCCATGTCCAATTTAACATAAAATCACTAAATTCTTATTCTTGATTAGCTAGAAAATCTAGCAAGTTCCTGTGATTTAAACAATGTATTTTCCTCATTAAAAGCACTGTTTCCTACTAATTTGCTGCTATTTTAAATTCTCAAACCAAAAAACTGCAGGTAGAAAGCAGCAGCTTTGCCTCTAAAAAATGATTATTCTAAAATGGTATCAGAAGGCAAAGCTGCTACAGCTTTCTAACTGCAGTTTAAAACCACATTAAAAGTTTCCTGGACTTCTTTTAAAGCATTAATATACTGACTGTATTTTATATAACTGATGGTCACAAGTCAAACTAAAAAATTAGGTTTCAAATTCCTCAATTGATTTCAAACACTGCGTGTGGACTTAGAAGCAAGGGCTGAGATACAGTTCAGTTTTCCTTCTTCATGTGCATGTCATACTCAGCTTAACCTTTTTGCTGTTAAATTGCTTAAAAAAACCAAAAAAAAAAACCCAAAAAACAACCAACCAAACAAAAAACCCCACGAAAGAAACCTCTGCCAAACTATTATAAACCAAAGACTCATTTAAATCTTATTATTCTCACTAGCCAAGTCCTCTTGCTTGCAGTCACAACAATCAATCCAATACACTATAAATCAAACACTTTATCTTAAGTTTTTGGAGCTTCGACAGCTCTGCTGTCAAAACCACTGGCGAGGGTTTAACTGTCAACTCAACAGAAGCAACACAAGGCAAGAATGAACACTTCTGGAAAAAAAAAAAAACAAACAACCAAACAAAACTAAAACCAAAACCCAAACACCTACATTCCAGAAACTAAACACTCTAGGAAATTATTCACTGTTAATGTTTCCCCTAGGTGCCTCCTATGTCCACCCACTCCCCACTCTCCCAACCCTTTTACGCCTACAATTCAATATTACCATTATAATTGTGGATTTCTACTCAATAAAGACAATGAGCTCCCATGATATCAAATTAGAACATTCTTGGTCTGCATTTTATCTCCCCAGCTCAAGTTAAATTTATTTACAGTTTACTGACATAACTATTACCAATTTCAGTGCTTGACTACTTGAAAGATGCAATCTGTTTATTTCACTTGAAACTTCACGAGATTATCATGTATATTTTACTTATTTGGCATAAACTTCATGACACGGAATCCTCATAGTAGATGTTTTACACCTCTTCTAGGATATCTAGCTCCTTTAGTAAAGAATCTACAAAAGAATTCCACATTCAACAACAGTATCTCTAATTCACACTGTTATTATTACCCCACAATAGTGATGAAACTCTCATTTCTAATTCAGATGTGCTTCAAAAATTTAAAGAGAAATAAGCAACTCAAGCTTGCTTATTTCCTACATGTCAGATACTTCACAAGTTTCTACCACTTGCTAAGAAATTTATCACTAATATTCCACAGATCTACTACCACTTATTTTCATAATGTACAGGGTTCCTACCCACCCACACCCCCTTTGCTTTATGCTTCATATATATCATCCTAAAAAACACTACATTTGTATGGTACTTTCTTATATCCAAATCCTAAATTATTTGGAAGACTAATGTTCTCATGGCTCTATTCCGTTCATAAATCCTAAGCAACAGTATTAACATGTCCCAGCGTTGGGTTTTTTCCAAGCATTTCAATTGCTTAATACTAACACTTCTTTTTTACTACCTTTAAAAGATTAAATAAAACCCTGAGTTGGATGACTTACTGGAAGTTATTTTCTTTTCTTTAATCAGGCATGTAAAATTGACATGCCAGACCAAGTGAAAATTAATTAAATTTAAAAAGATTAAAATTTCAGCCTGCATCCACCAGTGTTAAAACTTGAGTATAAACTTTATATGGGAAACTGATATGAACTTAAGCATAGCAGGCACCACAATAAACAATAACTCTAATAATAATCCGATTAAGTATAGTATTCATTCATTAAAATGACAGCCTGGTTTCAGCTTTTAGTATCAGATACAGACTGCAAAACACTATTATAAACTCCTCTCTCTAGACTAGTAACTTTAGGATAGTGGACAGAACTCATGTACACTGAAAATATTTTTGGAACAGCTATCATACAACAGTTTCACAGGAAAAGGCTTAAAATTTTCAAAACTCCATTAAGCTCTTGAATTTAGTAAGGAATAGAAGACGAACTTATTTCCAATTTGTCTTTAATAGATTCAGTATTACATGAGAAATACACAATCACAGCCTCTCAGTTCCACAAAAGGCCCACTTTAAAAAAACCTCAAATTTAGAACAGTCCTTCTGATGCAATTGTTATATTGAAAAAATGCCTGAAAACTTAGTTTGAAAATAGTCAAATCAGTGGGAACAAACCATATGATGAGATCATATCTTCTGAATACAACAGATAACAGCTAACTTAGAAATAAATGCTTCTGTAAGATTTTCAAGCACTTCTAAATGGAGTGCTTTTATTCGAACAAGTAAAAAGAATCTGAGAAATCAGTGAATCACAAAATAAGTTATTTATTAAAATCATATTTCACAAGAGAATTATCATTGTCATGTCTATATTAAGGATTAACATATAAATATGTATTTACATAATGCAGTCATGCTTGAATACTTTACAGTTAAAGCTGTTACAAAACGCTTCAGTTAACGTTTGCTAGAAAGACAAATGTTACAGTGTTAATAGAGGTTATTACACTCAGCTTTGTAAGCTTTGTGCACAAAATGCACAAATTGAAGCACATACAGAAACCAACTACACAACCACAGATACATGTTTTATTCTACATATTTACACAACTGCGGAGTATGTCATCCTGTCACAAAAATGGAAAGGTAACTGAAGGCTTTCAACTAGTAAAACTACATTGTGTAGCTGACTTCAAGTTCAAACTTTATAGCGTCCAGTTGGGAGTTGCCCCTCAATGCCATGAATTCTTGTTACATTAAGACTTATGATTTCATGGACATTTTTGAAAGCCAATCAAATTAGTCTCTCAGTCACTGGTTCTGTAAATCCAAAATAACACAAGTCTTTTTTCCCTGAACCCCTTCATTCTGTGACGTACCATCAACATCATCTGCAGCTTCGCTCTCTTCTTCTTCTAGTATTTCAAAAGGAGTCAATACATCATAGAGAAATGAGAGAAAGCCATAAAACCAATCAGAGCTTTCCTCTGCTAAAATATTAAGGACTTCCTCAAGGGAATCAATATTTTCATTACTGCCATCTTTGGTCAGGCCTACACAAGAATAGAGGAAAAAGAGGGAGAAAGAGGGAAGGAAAGAAAAAAAACAAGAAAGACAGCAGTTAGGTGGAAAGAGGAAACTGTAAAAGGAGGATCTGTGAAAGACATCTCATGTCACAGACAGCAGTCTTTACAGGAATGCTAGTCAGGAAAATAGAAAAATGTTAAGAAAGCTGAAACTTTCAAAGTACAAACTATAATTTGACAATAAACATGCACAATATTATGCCAAAATCTTTAAAAAATGCAGCAGCTTTGCTTTCCCCTTTGTTTCTAGACCTAAAACCAAATCCATTTATATTCAGTTTTCTTGCCATGGCATTTACCTTAATGCAGGCAGCTCTTTAGCATGTATCCTCACACTACTTAAAATCATCCAATTTGCCCTTTTCTTTTTGAATCCATCATGTCCAAATTTGAGAGCTAGCAACAGACAGCTGAAAATAACATCCAAAAGCAAACAGTATTTAAAAATCTTGTCACAGACATACTATTAAAGATATAAGTTATTCCACCATGCAGGATTTTGGTTTTGATTAGAAGTGTGGACTCTTAATTGCGGGGGGGGTGGTGTTCCATAGTATGTTTGCTTGTTTGGGTTTTTTTAAGAAGCTTCTCAATTTTTTTTTCTATGATATATATTCTACATGACATACTTGCTCCTCAGGAAATACTTCCAAACCTGAGGACATGCAGAACACTAGATAAAAATGAACACATAGCCAATATGAAAGTGTGTATTATTAAACAGAAGACCTAAAGCAGGCTAAAATCAGATGAAGAAGAGATGGTCAGAGCAGCAAAGAAAGATCTTGTCACTTCTAAACTCTCAGATACCAGCAGTTGCTATCCTGGACTATGAAATTCACTGATCTAACTGGTGTTTGTAAAATACCAATAAGCCATAATTAATGTTTTTTTTTCCTGCCTGGATTTTTTTTTTGTTGTTGCTTTTTAATTGAAATCCACTGGTTTCTATTCAGCACTAAATAATATTTCAACATTTCCATTCTGAGAAAAGCACAACAGAATGACCAAGAAATGATAAACGTCAAAGCAGGAGAGGGAGGAGCTTCCCCTATTTCAAACCAGGACAAACCTTGGTTTGTATTGGAAGGAGAAGCAGAACAGTGGGCTAAGGGTGAAAACAAACTGTTGAGACATAGGATTAAGTGAAAACGCTGCACATGCAGACTGCAAAGCAATATTAGGTGTAGGTTAATGAAACATTCAAGATAGAGGAGCTCATGGCAGAGACATTTAGCACATTTCAACACATTTTCCTTACAGCACATAATGAAAGTATCAATGATAATTCTGAGGAAACTTCCAAGTCCATGATGTTTCACATCCTTGTACCTGGATGTCCAGAACCTCTACTTGAGTGACCAGCCATTCTCTTTAATTTTTTCACAGGATAGTTCAAAGTTTTAAAAATGAGAGACTGAATCCAGGAGGCAACCAAGGTATTACAAATATCCCTCTCCAACTTCTTCCACGGCTTAGTTCTATAAAAATTAAATTTTTAGACTTAACTTTATGCATGTTAGACAACCATCATTCTAAGTTCTTTCTGAAATTTGGCCCAAGTGAGATATAAAGATGTAAAACAAAGCAAGTATGTTTCCTGAAGAATGAAATCTCAATTTAAGAATTGAAACCTTAATCTAAAAATAACAACTTAAAAACCCTAAGTTATAAACAGAATTATAAGTGTTTTTATCACTCTATTCTGCTGGAAACTGGCATTAAAAATAAATCCATAAAGAAAATGCTACCCAAAAACAAAGACTCCAGACTCTAGATAGTATTTCTGTAAGCACTGTGAAGAGCTATATAGATGTTCTTTCACTAAATAAAGAATAAGACCCTTGGGCAATTATCTTTGTAAAATGTAATACGGAGTGCACCAGCATACTGTCTTTGAAAAGATTAAGCAACCAAAAGGAAAGACAAACTGGAAGAATGTGTCTTCCAGTCCTTACCATAAGAAATACCCCACCAAATAACTGCCCCCCAAACCTTTTCTTTTAAATTCTTTACAAAAACTACCAAAGACTGTATTAATGGCCTTTGAATCTAAGGGTTAAGAACACAAGACACTTCAGTTTGAGTTACCCAAAGAAACACTTACCTTTTTTTCTTTCTTAGAGAGACTTACAATTAAAAAGAAAAACCAAAAACAAAAAACCAACTAATTAATAGTTAAACTGCTTTTCATATCCAGTCATTCATATGACCAAGAAGAACTGCTTTTCAATGTAAACCTCAGGTACCAACAAGCACAAATAGGCATGGTAAGAAGTGCCTAAGAAGAGTGATAAAAATGGAACTGCCCAATGAATACCATGCTAAATCAGTGACCCAGAGGAAGTAACTACTTTATTTCAAGAAAAGTCTAAACGTTACTATTTAAACCCAAGTGATCAAGGGAGTCAAAATCCCTATTTATTCAGTGTTGCCACAATCAATGTGGCATGGGGCTTGCCTACATTCATTTAACAAGTCAAAGCTTTTCTTCTCTTGAAACATCTCTTTTATGAGAATGAGTATATAAATGCCTTAATATTTGAAGGTGCTACAGGAGAACATGAAAAAAAAACAAAACAGAAGAGTATGAAACTTCTCCTAAACAGCTGAGCCATACAAAAGGGTTTTTCGAAACTGCTGTTATCTCGCCACAGATTTTCTGAATGTGCAATCTTAGTACAATTGCTCGAAAACATATTTTTCTGCCATAGGTGAACCAGGGGAAAAAAAAGCTGGCTTATAAAAGTTTGAATTCTATTGTTTACTCCCCACGGTTTGCTAATCCACCAGGTTGTTTTGGCAGGTCTTTTCCCCAGGCAAACTACTCTGAACTAAACACACAAGAACAATATTTTGACAACTTTCTGTAGCTGCAGTTCCACAATTATACTGACTACTGCAAGTGTTTCAGTAGAATTTCTCAGGATCTTGTTGCTTGTTTAAAAAGGTCCGAAACAAAAAACTGGCTCAGCTCCAAAGATTCTATTACAACAGACACTGGAATTCTCTACACATGATTTCTGGGGTAATACTACTACACCCACTGTTTCTCTGTACTGAGCAAAGCAAGTAGAGAGATGTAACACTCCCCAGAAGAATAACAAGTTCCTTCAAAGAACAATTAGAGTGAAGAGGGCAAAAAGTGGGAGGAGAGTTACCAATAACAGGAGCCCTCAAAGGAGTAGATTAAGCCTCTCTTCCCATTACCAAATGGAATTCAGTAAACAGACCTCACAAATACCTCTGGAAAAGAATCCCTAAGATAACCGCAGGCTAGCTTCAACAAGTCTGCATTTCCACCCTGGATAATTTTTATATAAATGGATATAAAACTAACCAACAAATATAGTTGGGGTTAAGTAGCTAGTCGGGTTTTAGGTGTGGTTTTGTCCTCTCTCTCTTACTTGAGGGTGGGGGAGCAGGGAAGAGGGGAAGAACACATTTCATGATTTCTAGAATTATCCTAATACCTCTAGAGAACTTAACCATCAAACTTCCTCTGAGTTCAAGAAACCAAAAAAGAACAGACTCTATCATACCTTATACATAGAAGAAATAAACAATAAACTGTAATCCTTCTATTTAGGTGTGCCCAAGTAGAGAAAACTACTACGTTATCAGCTACTAAACCATTATTTGAAATATAAACCAAACTTAAGCTAGTAGAAGCATTTTCCAAAATTAAATTGACTTAAAAACATATTTATCATCAATATGTAAATTAAATCATAAAATTTTTTGCAAAACCTAAAGATTATGGAAAGGAGACAACATTAAACTATTGTACATGCCAAAGTCTCAATATACAATAGTTTACTAATAGCTAAAGAAAAGAAAAACGCATATGACTTCCTAGCGTTAAACATCAAATAGTAGCATCTCCTTTACAAGACAGTATTAAACCAGCAAAGAAACCACCTGCTGTTATCGTAGTCTGACCCAGAGAAATACCCCAGAAAGCAGCAAGTCTTTACACACAGCATATATACTAATAAAAATCCTCAAAAATAAAATATAAAAGGAGTTATGCATTCAATGACACTCTAGTGCAATTGAATACAAGCCTAATATACGCTTTCTCTCCCACAAAGCCTTAATTTTGCAAGACAAATTTCTCAAGAGGGAATCTGATCTTCCAGTTTCTACACCAATAAAATAATTTTAGTCTGCATAGTGGTGTTCATTTTTAGCTCACGTTAAAAGCTAAATATAAACAAGCAAAATATTTTTCTGGGAACTTCAGTTCATAATATTGTATGCTAGTTATTAGAAAAAATATTTTTATACTCAATTTTAACCAATGTTGAAGCTTTTCAAAAATTACCATTTCCTTTGTACTGAGATAAAATTGTGATCTAAGCAAGTACTAAAAAAATAATAAAGACAACTTTTGATCTGTGACCTTTTAATGTCACATTTGAAGTACAAGGTTTAAATGCGTGATAAGACAAGCCTGTAATAGAAACACTGTCATATACTGGCAGAATTCCCAGCTGTATCAAGTGACAGAGATGTCACAAAGCTGCAGCATATTTCTAACAACCACCCCGGCGAGCTGACTCCAACTAATATGACGCACAAGAAACTGATATCTGCTTTCTATACACTACATAGCACAAAGAGAAAAATTAGGATTATAACTAATTTTACAATTAGTTATAACACTTAATACATATATAACACTAGATACATATATTAAAAAATATATAAAGTGTTATCTTATCCACCATTTATAATTAACGCCCAATCTGCAGATTCTGGAGTAGACACTGGAGATTCTTTGGAGTGACTCTTGCATTCACACCACTGCAAAGTGGTTCAGTAATTTTGATTGCATGGGGTTTCTTTAAACCATGAAGAAATTAAACAAATGAGCCACCCCCAAAAGACTTGCTTATTTCTGCAAGCATAAGTGGAAAAAAAAAACCCAACTATAAACTTACTTTTTTTTTAAGGTAACGCAAGTTTCGAATAGCAAGCCATAACTGACAATCTTGACTAGTTTAAGACATTTCACTTTGCCCTCTGCTCAAGCTTCTGTTTACTATGCTGGGGATTTTTGTTGTTTTGTTCATTCATTTAACTTGTTAGGTTTGCGTGCCCAGAATAAGTTTACACTTGAACAAATCAAAGTAAACTTTCTAACATCATGTATGCAAGAAGTATCTATCCAATGCTTGACTGCGAGACTGAAGATGATAGTGCTTTAACTGCTAGAAGATGTAGATAGAAGGGCATTATCACGAAGCATATCTGATGACTGAAATTCCTCTCTGAGAATACATAGTGAACAGAGATACATAGTGAACAGAGAGACATTCTCCCACACTACAAGGAACAGAAACCTAAAACCAGTGTTTCAACATCAAAAAAAGATAAATCTATGTCACGTGGGATTTCTGAAAGGCAAGGAAAATGAACAGACTTGTGGAGAACTCAGAATAGAAGAAAGACAGTAAAAATATGCTAAACAGTCATTGAAGAAGTACAAAGGCCTGCTGGAAATAACTTTAAAATTGATCTGGCTTAACATGTTACCACAATGTTTTAACTCTTGAAACATCCTGAGCTCTTATTATTAATTAATAAATTAATGTATTAATAATCACAAACATATTTCAACAGTTGATACAGCAGCATCAACACCACCCTTTACTTAAATGCTTCCCACTTACATTGCTGTATTACTAAAAAAAGAACACAACTTGCTACAAGTTTGCTTGCTCACACAATCCCACAACTTGCATTAAGAAAAACCCCAACCACAATTAGACCATTTTAAGTTCTCTAATTGGGAAAAAAAAAAAAGTAATCCAGAAATACTGTTTTGACATTAAACAAAAACCAAACATAAATGACAGTTGTATATATTTTTCCACCCGTGTTTGTACTTGCCTAGCAATAATTTAGCATCTTCAACATCAAAATCTCCATCTCCATCAGCATCATATATCCCAAGCTTGCCTAGAAACGCAAAGAGAGAATTAGGGATTCAGCAGTTTGTTGCCAGTACAGTGTTTTTGATGTGCAATGGTTGACTGCTGATGCTAGGTTGTTGCCATGTATTTTAAAAATCATTTAGCCATACTCTTCTTATCCACATTTTAAGGTTCCTGGAAAATTTTACAAATACTTTTAAGTTTCTTTCTGCAATTTCTAGACTTTAGACTGAACCCAAGTTAGTCTTTTTTACACATTAATTTGGTACTCACAGATTTAAAACAAATCCATAATCAAGTGCTGTACTTTATTTGAACATACTGTGCTCAGAATAAAATCTCAGTTCACAAGGAACTTTCAACATGTTTGATGGAAAAGAAATAACAGGAATTAATCAAATAATCACCATTTGTTTCCAGATTGGTTTCCTGCCTTTCTAAATTCTTGGGCAGAAAAAACCAGACAGATACCTTCTATTAACTTGGCATGAAAAATTATGGAAGCGACATACTTCTTGGACAAAGAAAAAACATTCATAATTTTTAATCAACAACCGTACACCGTTTACTGCAGACAAAAAAGGTTGTCAGTCCTCTTATAGGCAACTAATACATCAGACTTCCCAATTTTCTTTTTTCTTAAACTGCAGCTCTACCAGCCCTAAGCATACACAGGAGAACTCAGATTCTATCCAAAAAGAATTCAGTATCCAGGATTAGAATTGTCCTGGGATCACCATGTGAGTGGTGAGCTTCCTAATTAGTTCTGACAAACTTCAGACATAACTTTTAATAGGATTGAAACTCTGCACTCTTTGCAAAAAAAAAAGCCAACTCTAAGTCCTTACAGTTCGCAGTACATTATTAGCACTTGACATTCCTAAAATGGAGGCAGAACCTGATTACAATTAAAATAAATACAGCTCATAACAGGGTACTTAGAAAATTATGAAACAGTTTGTGGAAGAAAAGTTCAGACTTGGGTCTAGAATGGACAAAAAATGACGTTATCACCACTTTACAGAAGCAGTCAGTTAGAAAGGATCTTTATCAGTTTATGGTTAAACACAGCAGACTGATGGAATAAATGTAATTCTCCAGAAATAAAAATTGTATCATCTTCAAAACCATGAAGAATGAGACAGATGAGAAATGACTGTTTCATGTCAATGCAGAATATTAATTCTCCAAAAAAATTAAAACCATAAAAAAACCCAAATTTTTCAGCCAAGAGACTGCAAAACAAGCTTATTTCTTCAATATCCTACCTTGTAGGACCTCTGACAAGTTATAACGGAAATCCTTTGCTTTGGCTGCATGCACAGTAAAAATACAGAAACCATTAATTGCATTACTAGACCCAGATAAGTTCCAAACCAGAAGTTTCTCTTAAAATCAGTCCAGATCAAAAGCTGCATGTACCAACAAATTTGTAAAGCTTGTAAAACCTGCAGTTGCAAAAGCGCATGTTGAGTCCTATAACATCAGGGTCAACAGCTGTACCTATGGACACAGAACCCGAAATCTGAGATACTAATTTTCACCCTTACATATTGTATTAGAAATACTATTTTAACATTGACATATTGAGACACAATAATCATCTTTATAAGCTTAAAACTAAGGTTACTCAACAAGTCACTTATGGAAGGATGACTGATCAGTTGTCCTGACATTATAAGCAACACAATCCATCAGAGAACTAGCAACACTAGCCTTTCAAACAAACTGTTTTACAGATGTTACAAAGAAATCCAGATCTATCCTCAGAGACTTCTTCAACTCTTTAATAAATGCAGTATGTTAATAACCTTTTTCAGTCTTATGAGAATCCCATTTTAACATCATAATAGAGCTCAGCATTAAAATATACTTTTTGAACTACATTGCCTATTTTTATCATGTAGGTCATTTGCAAACACCCCAGTAGTCAAATCAGCTATTTAAAATGGCCACCATTTAAGGCATATCATAATCATATTAGAAGCATCTTAACAATTAAAATTCTTACCTAGAACTTCTTCATAATCTACAAGTTCAAACCAGACAACTGCTACTGATGTCCAAACTCCCAGCAAAGCAATTACCATAAACCAGGTGAAAAACGAGCTTCCAGAGAGGCCTTCTTTCTTCCCATTTTTACCTCCTCCATGTTTGGTCTCTGTAAAAATAAGGCAAACAAATAGAAAAGATGGATTTGTGTGAGTTAGAAAATTATGATTTATGATACAATTACAAACAGTGTTTCTTATGACTACACAGAACGCAACATCTGAGTAGCACTTTTTGTTGTTTGTTTTTAAACTTCGCTAGTTGCTTGCTTTTCACATCACTGTGAATTACAGTAGAAAGCTTGACGATTGTCTAAGCAAAAGCCCTATAATCAACCGAACACCAAAACGCCAGATGCAATTTGTCTTAACAACTTAGTTGAAAATCCCCCCTTGCTCCCCTTTAGTGTATATTTATATAGAGCTTAACATTTTTGAGATGCTTTACATTTACGGCAACAGTTCTCAAACTGCCACCAGAGGGCAATATGACCAGCAGAAACAGTTTGGAAGAAAAGCTTTTCTTCTGAAGCAAGTTTCAAAGCTAGTTGAATTAGCTCACAGAAACAACATGAAAAATCAAATAGTCTAAGAAGGCTCTAAAATCTAAACAATGTTAAGGGTAAGACTCCGTGTTCAGGTACTGTACCAGTTAAAAATATCTCCCCTGCTGCAAGAATCAAGCTGCAAAAATCAGGAAGAGATTCATTACATGCCTTTAGACTCCCAGTCTGATGGAAACATACAAGTAAAAGGATGACACAGAGACGTAACGCAAATCACAGCTTAATTAATAACTGCACATATGAAAAGTAAATGTGCATAAAAAACACAGTGGTTACATACAAACCACTGGGAAAGACCTATAGCATACGGGTAGGGGGATTAAAACGGACATCACAGCTAGAAAATAAATTGCTTGGTCCATTCCTTTAGGGTCATTTACAGAAAGAGGGATACATGTAGCAAATAAACATGCATCCAAAAAAATGCCTGTGGCTTTCTGCAACGCTCAAGGTCTGCTCTTCTGCCTCCAGATACTAGTGCTGCAAGGCTGGCACTGAGCCACAGTTCCACAGCTACCAGCCTATTTCACTCCATTCCTTCATGAACACAAGCCTTTGCTTATTCAGTCCCATCCAGTCCTAGTTATGGAAGTAAAAGTATTGCTTACGGATTTTTTAAACACTTGAGGAGCTTTGCCATGAATACTGTGATAATATAATAAAGTGGGGAGACAAATTCATAATACTTCTTGCAAGTAATGTTTGATGCCTTTATCAACACTACTCATAGAAAAAGATGAAAAATGCCCTGAAATATTAACACTGCTCTGAAAGATGAGTAGTGAGACACTGGTGACTGATTTACTTATTTCTGTAATAGATATTACCACAAGTACTTTCAGACCCTGCTTGCCATCAGGTTCACAGCTGTAATAAATTAACCTTATATTACATTCACTGTGCTACATAGAGAATTCAGACCAATAAAATGACTCACATCAGCTCTTATCCAGCTCAGCATTTTATAAAAAGACTAGAAAATACGTAAAAAAAATATTTTATTGCACACTTTGTACAAAGATCAAATACCGACTATTTAGTTTCCTTTCTACATTAAACACAAAATTGCCTTGGTATAGGCTGTAAAAGAATACTCAGAGAGAAAGCAAGACAACTTAGCCTCACATCAAGCATGTACCACTTGCTGCTGCACAGTATCCTACCTATATGTGTGCAAGGCTCACATACATAATCCATCATAACATCTCTCTTAGAAAGATGTACAGATAGCTTGAAAATAGAGGCAAAGTCACACAACAGGTGCCACTACACTCAGAAACAGGATCATCTGTACATGAAAACTCTTTAAAGTATTCTTTAGCTGGAAATGTTAATATTGAGAAATAAAAAAATATACTTTGTAAAAGCAGAACATTGCTACTCTTGTGTTCCAATGCAGTCAATGGAAGCCCTGCATGTATTTAAATTTAAACCTTAAGGCTGAAAACATTTTACATTATTCCAGGTTACAACTTTGTCTATGCAAGCTAGGCATTAGAAAAAGCAAACAGAAAACAGAATCTTATTTTGTTTCACTTACTCATTTACCTTACTCTTTTCTACAGTTTACTGCTGGTTGCCTCTGAAGAAAGGGGCTTTATTTATTAGAGGAAAAGAACAGGAAAATGAAGGAAGATACAACTTAACTAATCAAGCATAGTCTTCCATATTCCAGTATATAAGACTGTTCATGGAAACCCCTCAAAACCATATCCTGCTGTAAAGATATCATTCACAACAGTCACAAAGATACATTTTTATTCTGTGGCTTCCTATCTTACAGGACCATTACTTCCAAAACTCTTGAAAACTTCTCCTAAGAATTCAACCATGGCAGCTTGATCAGGCCATACTTTAATATACATGGAAGTTATGTAACATAACATTTACCCATTGTGTGCACAAACAACCCTACACACAGGGTTAGAACAAAGCATTGCAAGGACTGAAGCTGGCTCAGCACTCATTCCAGACAGTTAATTCTCAATCCAAGCCCTTTCCCTGCACATGCTGCCAGCCATGTCAGAAGTAGGTCACTTGCCATATCTGGTAAGCCTGTGCTTACACCACCAGATGTCTTTATGCAGACATCAGAAGTCTTAAAGTGCACTCTGTCTCAATGGCAAATCTCTGAAAGTCCTATGACCCACCTACACTGCATTAAGAGTCACACCTAGATAAAAATGTATGAAATTAATTCCTTTTACTTTACCTTCCATTAAAAGGACACCTATTAATTTCACATACTCCCAAAATAACTTGAAAGTCAGTATCTGATGACAAAACATCTCTTCCATTAACATGTACCCTACTCAAGCTAAAACTAAAGTTACTATTAACCACCTGCCATAAACTAATTAAATCCCACTACTCCAAGAGAACATTTAATCAAAGAACAGAGGCAGCCTGTAGCACAGATTAAAACAGTAAGCAGAGTACGAAACATACCACAGTAAGCCTACAGCCTAATCTTGCTGATTATAAAATCAGACATAACCAGTATTTGCAACCACACATTTTTCATTTGTTCACAGAAAGATTAGGATTATACCTGTGTCGTCGGCCATAACAATAGCTCTTGATTTCCACAGACAGAGCAAGTATGCTGTTATCTCCAAAAATTAATGTTGAAGGCAAAATAAGAAAAAATTTATCCTCACTAGTCTTGCAACAGGAGCAAACAAGTACCCTAAAGCCAGCTCAGCGGGAACCTGAAACTGGACCCAAGAGAAACCTCTCCTCCAAATCTATTTTTAGAGCAGTTATCCTCAGGAGCCAAATGCTTTTCAGAACTCATATGGCAATGTAGTTCTGACGACAATAAAATTCACTTACTCCTCCAAACAGAGCATCCTGGGTAGCTGATCCTTTCCCCTCCCCTTAACCCTCTAACATCAAACACAGCTGCAAATGAAACTGAACACACTGCACCGTAGTATTTTTCCTACAACGTATGCCACAGTGCCTGAGCACTAAGGACATTAAATCCATCAGCAGAAGCTGAAACACAAGTCTGAACACAAAGCTTGCTTGCTTGCATTTGCTAAGTTGGCCCTCACCCAAGAGACTTTCTCCATGTTGGCACTGCTCTACCAGGCTTCCCAAGTATTCCGTAGAGGCTGCTCATTTGAAACTTTTAAACTACTTTAAGAATAAAAGACAGTTAAATTCTAAGATGTAGTTTTGAATCATTAAAAGAATTACTTCAAATCAACTACACACATTCTTATTAAAGATTTTTCAGATCAGAACTGTTCCCCTGGTACACTTCATGTTTGCTTGTAGCAGACCCATAGAAGGGTTACTGATGATTTTTGCCAAAGCAAATCCCATAAAGCTAAACCAGGAAAATTTTCTATTGCTTGTTAAAAGGAGCAGAGGTGTTGAATTTGGTTTGCTGCCCCCCCTTTCCAGAAAGGCGTAACATTAACTCATCTCACTCACCCCTCCTTTTAATTCTGACAATATGCACCTAAACTGTGCAATTTAAAGCTAACACACATTATTAAAGACCAACATGCTCTCTTCTTAATAGCCAGAGAAGGAAGGAAAAAAACCCCACTAATACACTATTTAATTTTAACAAACTATTATTTCCCTACTGCATTTCAAACAAAAGCCAGCTCCTTTGGGTTGGAAGACAGAAACAAACTCATTTGTCATTAACAGCAACCCTAATAAGAACTTTAGGATCTAGCACTATGCTCTTCTTC
This sequence comes from Loriculus beryllinus, assembly GCA_039877255.1. NCBI lineage: Eukaryota > Metazoa > Chordata > Aves > Psittaciformes > Psittacidae > Loriculus > Loriculus beryllinus. Next base: position 39,035 of record JBCJKH010010440.1, on the reverse strand, counting down.
TCCCATGCTTCTTTAAATAACATAACCATCAGGTAGATGGAGTGAACATCAGAATCTTAGGGCTGCTTTGAAAAACAACATATACCCCCTGTGGTTTTAACACCCAGCAACTAATTACCAATCAATTCCCAATAGCTCAAGGGAGAAAAAAAGAAATAAAAACTGAGTTTTAAGGTTTTAAAATGGATGCAAACGAAGCACAGACAGCTGATTCTATAACTAGTGTATCTAACTATCTTTAAAGCCACTTGAATACATCAAATAGAACAGATGCTTTAAGAAAGACCTCCTAACTAGCACATTTCAGCAACTTATGTGATGTGTAAGCAATTTAAAGCAAGATAGGAAGAAAATTCAAACAAAGAGTGAAAGTCACCTAACACAGAGAGAAATCAACAGCTCATTAAGGAAGTAATTTCACATGCAATGATATGTAGTCTATTGAATATAAAACCTACAGTGTTTCCACAGGCAGGATTTGATTAGGCAATTTGTTGCAATTTAACTTCAGGGGCATCTGCTTTTGCAGATACCAGGTCTGCAGAACAAGTGGATTCAAAAGGATTCAAATGCTGCTGAAGAACCTGAAGTCCATGTAACACATATTCTGGGGGGACTGCCCCAAACTAGATCTTACCTGGCTGAATGCCCATAAGCAGTTGCAGCATATCTTTCTGTCTTATTTCACTCAAACCTAAGTAAGTATACTCAGCGACAACAGCATATTGCATAAAAACAAAGTGAGGGGAGACAGTAAAGAAATTCAGTTCAAATATACACTCCCAATCTAAACTAACACTCATATGTTGACCTTTAACCAATTACCCACAGCCATCTTGTGCCTTTTAAAAATCAACTGATCAGAAGAATACGTCCTCCCAAGAAATGGCAAACACCTTTCTTCCTGAAAGGGGAAACTACAGCTAAAACAAGGAAACTCTTCAGCCTCATCAAATATAAGATGGACCAAAAGAAAGATGGACCCATGGGACTCAAAACTGACTACACATCAAATGAACATCATACATTAATGCACACCTTGAAAAATACAGCTTACACATATATTCCTCTGAATTCTCGGGTACTAAATACCAAACAATAGAATTTTGGTTAGTTTTGTGGAAGACAAAAGGTTAAATTGAATACATCTATAGTTAAAACACAATTCAAGACAGCATGGACTTCTTGCAAGGTCTCATTCTACTGCATTCAAATGCCATGACTACTGGTTTGTCAGTTTGCTTTTGAAGCACCTCAAATTGCTCCATTAACACTCAAAATTATTATTTTTTTCAGCTCACTTGTATAACTATTTCAAATTTAAAAACTACTTGAGTTAGTTTTGGTACAAGTATTCACTCCAGGGTATTTGTAGAAAACCAAAATTGACAATCAAGACTAGCAATACTAATTCTAGATGTAGGTCATTACTAATATGCAAGCAAAGAAGCTTAAAGGGGAAAAATATGTCAACTCTGAACACAAAACTAAAGGTAGGCTTCAAAACATCAAGTTGAACTTTGTAACGTGCATAATTATGTCCCACAAAGGTACATTAGGAACTAATACAGAAGCAATTATGGATTACCACATGAAGGAAAGGGTCCACAACAACAGGCAGCTACTAGAATTTAGAAACGCACACTAAGAGTAAAAAAGACCAAACAAACCAAACACTAATCTCAGAGAAATATCTAAAAGTCGCATTTCAGAAGTAAAAATTATCAACCAGATAGATCACAAGGAGACTTTAGAACAAACTTGTTTTAAAAGCAAAATGCAGAGGCCAGGTTGGACGAAGCCTTGGGTGGCATGGTTTAGTGTGGGGTGTCCCTGCTTATGGCAGGGGGGTTGGAACTAGATGATCTTAAGGTCCTTTTTAACCCTAACGATTCTATGATTCTATAAAACAGATACAGGAGAGATCTAAAACCCTAAAGTTACAGCAGCATCATCCTACCACCAACAGAGCTGAACTAACACCAGTGCAAAGACACAAAACAACCTCTCTCGGTTATTTTGGCTCATGTATGAGCATGGCCAACTACATCCTGACATTTTTGCCAAAATATCTTTTCCAATATGATTAACAATAAAACACCTTTTGCAAGTCATTCTCTGTAATAAAGTTGCAGTTCACAAGTTTTTTGGGGGGTCGCAGTAACAAGTATTTTGAGTAAAATATCTATTAAAGTAAAATATACAGCATTCTCCATTGATACTATTTCCCCCTGCCTATTAAAAAGGAGCTTCCTTGCTCCCCTCTCACTACTGTCTTATATGTGTATGCATATATGTACACACAGGTTTGTGACAGATTTTAAAATTGAGAGTCAACATGCATTTATGTTGAACTGCTCTATTCTGAGAAGTCTAAACACCACAATGACTGCAAGTACTACCCTGAGGTAAGACAGATTTTCATGTTTTATTTTCACTCAGTGTACCAATGGTGGAATAATAAAATTTTAATGGACAATCTGCACTTCTGATGAGCTTTTACAAGCTCTCTTTCATTTTTAAGGGAGACAGGATTATTGTTTTCTCCCTGTTGTTTTTACAGATAAGACATCAACTTTTAATGAAACAATTGTGGTTTCACATACAAAATATTCCAATCTAAAATTTTCACAAATATCCATACTCAGAAATTCTGGGGATTTTTTTTACAAACAATCATGACAATAGGGTCTTTCAAGAGCTAAAGTTTAAGGTAAAGGTTTACTTTCAATAAATTCAATATAAATTCTTTGTGATATGAAACTAATTCTTCCTTTTGCTATCTAAAACATCTTCACCACTGCAACCTTAATGGAAACTGGGGGGGGAGGGGGGGACGGAAGAACCCAAACCTGGCCTTTTTATTATTATCATTCTCATTAAAAACTAGGTATCCGCTCTGCACTTTCTATAGAGCCACAGAATAGTTATGGTTGGAAAGGACCTTAAGATCATCTAGTTCCAACCCCCCTGCCACAGGCAGGGAC
>JBCJKH010010440.1:11632-29021 GCA_039877255.1 Loriculus beryllinus | reverse complement strand
TGAGGACACCAGAACTGCACACAATACTCCAGGTGAGGTCTCACGAGAGCAGAGTGGAGGGGCAGGATCACCTCCTTTGACCTGCTGGTCACGCTAGATTAATGCAATGTCTACCTTTATGCAAAGTTTAAATGAAGGCACTAAAAACATCTTTACTGAGAATGTCATTCTGTACAAAAAAGACTGGGTATGAATTTTAAAAATCACTTAAAAAACAACGAACAATTAAAATTAGCCTGCTACCAGCTGAATTATCAGTAAAGCTCTGAGTGCTTGCTATTTCTAAGTCACACAAACCTACAGTCTTAGATGCATAGTGGGATGTGAAAGAGGTGAAAGGAATCAGAAGTCTAACCACCTACATGACCTTTGATGCTGAAGGCCAGCATTTTATGCTCACAAAGCAAAACAGCAGGGAGAGGAATATTTAAAGTACAGTACTTTCGTTTATATATTGCTTTACATTCTAAAGCTATTTACAGTCAAGATTACTGGAATCAAGGAAGACAAAATAATTTATTTTCTATGCTAATTTGCATGTTAACCTGTATTTTTTTTAGAATACTTTCCTGATTTCTTTCTTGTTAAAGATTCTTTTAAAAATATTAATGGTGGACCAGAAGGGAACATCTAAAATTATTTCTTATATAATAAAAAAAGGGTATAGTGCTTAAGTGAATTCTAGCAATGTTATATGCAAGTTTAAAAGCAATAATTTCAAGTAAATATTTCTCTCCAAGTATGTCTTTTACAGTGTTTAACCAATATGGCCCCAAATTCTTTCCTTTTCCAGCTCCTAGGTTTCATCACTCAGTTATAACTTCTTTTGCTGTTCACTTGGAAGTCTTCCAGATTAGAGAAGGTATCAATTTTTAACGTAATTTCAAGTCTTTCTATCACACATGCATGGGACCAACACAGAAGAAAATGGAAAAATGGGAGTATTTTAGACTATCCTATGTTAAGGAACAAAAAGTTAATGAAGTATATCTTGCTCAGAGGAAAAATAAAACAAAACAAAACAAAAAAAAAAAAAAAAAGAAAAAGAAAAAAATCAGCTGCATAGCATGTTATTCCATACTACTATAGAAGCCTTTTTCCTCTGATAGGAGCCCTGAACAAAACCGAAGATGGCAGAACAGAAGGCAAAGTAATGAGGACTTAAACTCGGGAAAGAACGAGCTTGAAAGCAATATGCCACTGTACTTCCAATTAGAAAACTAGAGCCAAACATGACAGCCCTCAAAAAAACAGACATTTAAACATAGGGGAAAAAAAACTTGCATAACTTACCAATCAGCATAAAAATTAACTAAAGCAACGTCTGCATTGGTAGAATCCACAGCATAAAAAAATGAGATGCTATACCACAGCACAGCTGGGAAGCTGAGAAACCAGAGAAGGCACAAGCAGTCCCACCTGCATTGGAAGCAGTGATGCGAAGTTCGACACTCCCAAGAACCAACAAAAGAGCAGCCTGTTTCACCAATGAGCTTTCTCTGCTCTTTAGGTAAAAAAACAAAACAAAAACAACAAAAAAACCCACCCACTAATAGAGAGTCTCACCCAGAGAGAATACACTATAAAGTAGTCTTTAAAATAGAGTAGAGCTAAAATGTCAAAGTTCATGCAAATTAATAGACAACTATCTAGAACTGATTCTGTTAACTAAAAAAAGAAGCAATATTATTATCAGGTCAACTTTAATGTATACAAAATAAATATATAATTCAAATTTGAAGAAAATTGAAAAGCCAGAAATTAGTGAAAGGTCTGGATTAAGGGACATCAGAAGGTCCAAGATGAGTAAAAGGAGTTAAAAGCTTGGCAGTACCTTAATATTTGGATATATAAGGAAGCTACATGGTTAAAACCAGAAAAAGTTAAATCAAACATCTGGGATCTTGCAGCGAAAAGTAAGGAATGCAAGAAGACTATCTCAATCATTACTACAGAGATTAAAGAAAACTTATCAAAGCAACAGTAGAGTTCTTTGATTTCTATCTGCATCATGACAACACAGCCTCAGAACTAGCAGAGCTAGGACTTTTTGTCTTTTTTTTAATATAAAATACAGTTGTCTGTAAATACAGACAATGCCTCGTGTTGGAAATGTGGTTTGCGTACTGTCTATCTTACTGGAGAACCACTCACCCACTTGTTAGAAACACAAAGAAAACAGACACCAATTGTTGCCCAACTATATGATCGGTGATAATTATGTTTAAGTAAGTCTTTGCTTACATACTGTAAGATAAAAGACACCAACACAGCAACATAATGATAGATGCCTTATCATCAGTACTCTTACTTCTACAGGTTAGGATAGCTGAAAAAATATTAATTACTTTGCAAGCTATCTGTGTGTCCTGGGTTTTGAAACACACGACACTGTGTTTCAAAAGCAGCTGGGCTACTGATCCTCACTCTTACTGGAAGGCTTTTCTACAAGTGCTAATACCCAAGACATTTCCAAATCTCCCATCTCATGAGATTAGAGGGAGTTAATTCATGACCAGGTGACACGCATTTGTTCCTGTACCGAAACTGTCCCTCGCCTAAAGTTTTGAGTAATATTCCAGCAAGTATCTGTTACTTCATCTAGCTGTCTAAAATTGATTTTCTTCCTTTAGAGAGGCCACAGTTTTTACAATAGATTCAGTATGCTAATGACAAGAAACCAAACTTTCCAGTAAATAACAAACACATTCCCTCTCCATGTATCCTCAAACTGTCAAATCTTGACCTGGTTCTCACTTTTGTACTCCGAATATAATCACTGCCATATTTATTTAATTCTGTGTCACTTTCAAAGAAGTATCCATCATAAGCAATACAAAGCTTACATACAAGTTTGAGCATTTTTAGTTAGAATGATTTGACAGCTTCTAGAATATGATTTTTTAAAGTAAAAGGTAAAGTTCCATTTCTAAAAAATATTTAGTTCCTGTTCTGACATTTCAAAGAATCTGAAAAAAAAAAAAAATCCCCACCACCACCCAAACCCTATATAGAGTTAGATCTATCTCAGACTTCATCTATTTGTAAGATTACTGTCAACATTTTCTGATGCAGAAACCTAAAAGCAGATGACCACAATCAGATGCAGGCACTGTCTTCAGCAAACCGATTTTTAGATGTGCTGTCAACCTCAGTGGTTTCAGAGCTATGAGCAATGCCTTGGCAAGAAGCCACATCCTCTCCCAGACTGCTGTGAAAGTGAATACTACAACACTATCAGGAACAGTCTCAAACTTCAGGTTTCTATACTTCACAGTCTCAATTAAAAGCAGTCTCAAAATTACTTCCTTGTCTCATTTTCACTTCCCTCAGCTGTGGTATGCTTACTGGCTGCTCTAAAGACTCTCTTCCCTAGCTGTTCCTTTATTCACACAGGAGTAATCATCCATTACCTCCTTCTGCAGCTGCAACTATGAAAACAGCGTCAGCTTCACACTGTCATTTTTACAGTTGTCCAAGGGATTTTAACTAGGAGTTGCTGATACTAACAAAACATTTGTGTAAAGCAGTTACATCTCAGGCGAGTGCTTAACCCATTACTCATACTGCTTCATCCTCTCCTCGATAACAGTAAACAGAATCCCCTGTGCAATTACACAAACTAGACATCTTTTAATATAGAGATAAAATTTTACTCAGACTTAAAATGAAAACCAACAGAATAATTTTTTACCTAGTCAGCGATTCAGTTTCCTGATAGTTATTTTTTAAATGCTGACGAACCTTTACAGTGATATTTGAATTAACAGACCTGTATTTAGTATTTAAAATCATACCAGGGATGCATGTTTTCAATGCATTGTAATTGAAAATTTGTATTTAGATGTTTAACACTGGATGAGGATCAAAGCACCTCCAGTCAAAGCAAGAAAAGTATAAGACTCTGCAGCATAGGCCAGCAATAACAGAACTACTTCTAAAACATGAAGAATAAAAAAAAGCAAAACAAAACAAAACACATTTCTATGAATATTGTAATATAATTGAAACATAATCTCTAAACTCTTATATGCTTAAGTATATTTGAAATCTTTTTCTCTTAAATTCATCACGTGCTGGGTAAACTAAGCCTGTATGATTCATCCTTTCGTTAGAATCACAGTATGGTTTGCGTTAGAAGAGGCCCTACAGATCATCTAGTTCCAACACCCACCCCCACCCATCCATGGGCAGGGACACCTCCTACTACACCAGGCTGCTCAAAGCTATCTGATTGGCTTTGGAAGCTGCCAAGGCTGGAGCAGCCACAGCTTCTCTGGGCAACCTGTGCCAGTGCCTCATCACCCTCACAGTAAATAATTTCTTCCTTATATCTAACCTACATCTACCCTCTTTCAGCTCAAAGCCATTACTTCTTGTCCTATCACTAGGATGTCCTTGTTAAGAGCTCCCTCTCCTAATTGACACTGTTCTCCACGTTACTGTTACATTCAAAGAATATCAACAGATATTATTTCAGTGTTACCACCAAATTTCACCACTGGAGCTCTGTGCATATGAAGCTCAAGCCCAAAGAAATTACATATAATGAGCAAACATTCAATCTCTGATAAAATCACTTCCTTTCTTCAATGCAGTGCAGTGTGCATGGTTCCATACTGACTTCAGAAGTATATACTTTTTTCCTCTTTCTGTTATGTTTAAAAAAGCTACTACACATAGTTTTCCATAGCTAAGCTGTCCACACACAGTATTTCATGAATAGTCAGATTTGCTAAGACGTCCTTTATTTGGGGGAGCTGCCTCAAAAAACCTTACACTTGCAATTTTTTTAAGATCCTCTTTTCTTCTATACCTACAGAAACCATCATTCTAGATGCTACATCTACAAGAAAATTAATAACTTCAGACCACCGTTGTTAAACAGGTCAGCCTAAAGACACACTCCAGCATCCAAGTTCAACACAAGAATAACAACGACTTCACCAGCATCAGATGCTGAGCATTCCGGTTCTACCACCGGGTTCTGCAGGAAAAGGTCTGAGCGGACTCTCCTGGGATACCAACAAATGTCGAGACTCGCCCCGGGCCAGCCTGGAGAGCTTTCGAGGGGCGTCCCCACCGCCTAGGCCCGGCCGCCCAAGTTTCTCCTCCACGTGAACTCCCGATGCGGGGAACGCCGGGAACGCAAGGGACAGACAGACCGCGGCCATCGCCCCCTCTCCAGCCCCCGCGGCGCAGGAGGAGCTCAGGCCCGGCGGAGGGACGGGTAGGGGAGGCTGCACCTCAACCCGCCGGGAAGGACGGTCACAGGAAAAGGCTCAGCACCCTCTCGGTTCGCCCGGGAGCTCCCCCTGCCCGCGGTGAGGGGCGGCATCAACCATTTTCCCTCCCCCAGCTCCAGGGCTCCCCAGCCACCGCCCCTCCGCGCTACACCCCGGCGGCCGCTCCTCAGGGTCCACGGGAGCCCCCGCCCCTTCCCGCCGAGGTACGCCGCAGCGGCGCCGCTCACCTCTCTTAGAGCCGGGGCTGGGGCTGCCGCCAGCGCCTCTAGAACCCTTGCGTGAGGCCATAGCAGCTCCTGTCACGCACAGCCAGGCGACGGCGAGGCGGAGCCGGCACGGCTGCAGCGACAGCGAGCCAGGGACCGCTGCCACCACCTGAGCGCCGCGTGCGGGAGCGGCCACGGCAGCGCAGCACCAAACGTACCGCGGACCGGCCCGCCCGCCACCAGCCAATCGCGGACCGGATCCGAGAACGAGGCTGGGCGTCTCTCTGCTCCGATTGGCGGGCGGAGAGGGGGGGCGGGGCGACCGTGTGCCGGGAGCGCGTATCCGACCCGGTCCCCGCCGCCGGCGACTTTGAACGTGGCAACGCGGGAGCGAGCCGCGGCCTCTCGCGAGGGTTCGGTCGCGCGCGGGAGGTGGGGCTGCCGCTGAGGGGCCCCCTCATGATGGCCGGGTGGGGGCCGCAGTCAGCGGTTGCGGTAGCACTGAGCTGAGGGAAGGAGGTGCCTCACGTCGTTCCAGCTCCTAGGGAAAGGGCCCCGGGCCGCAAGCGCGAGAGAAGGGAGCGGAGGTGGGAGAGGTGGTGGCTGCCGTCGTGTGGCGAAGGGGTTGTGCGGCCCTAGGTGCTCCTAGGTCTGTGCGGAAAAGAACAGCGGGAAGTGGGAGGGTGCTGGGATGACCGTGCGCCGGAGCGTTTTGTTTCTATGGAGACTCCGCTTACAGCATCCTGTACTGTTTCTTAAACCGCCCTCAGCTGTGTTCAGGCGTTCATAACGCATCCGGATAAATGCCCAATTAATGTGAAAAGGCTCGTTAAGCCTTTCGGAGAGAGGTTTTCTGTCAGCGCGGTGACTTTGAAGTGCTTTACCGCCAGCGGATGAGTCCTTAAGCTTTTTGAGGCTTTAAAATAGTCTGTGACAGAATAAATCTCTTTTGCGCAGGAATTCAGGATGCTGCTTTTTACTTACTTAGATTGAGACTTTTAAAATAGTAGTTTGGCATAACAGTTAAAATGAAGCAAAAAAAAAAAAAAATAAGAAACCCCACCTTTGACTCTTGACCATAAATGCCTGTATTTATTATTCATATCAAAATAAAGAGGTTTGGAAATTTGCACATTTGCAAATCGATGTATGGGGAGAGAGGGCTTTCTCCCCAACAAAGGGCACTGTGTTTTGAGCTGAGTAGTGTAATGGAGCTAACCAGAAATAATAATTTACTTAAGAGCATTAATCCGTAATTTTGAATGAGATTTGAACTGAAGTGCTTAGTCAGGTAACAGGGATGGCAGTGTGAGTGCTTTAGGCAGTAGAAGTAAAACCTATTAGTTTTGTGAACGCCATAACAAATAAAGCCTACTTATTGGTACTGAGTATCCAAATGATGTGTAAGTACTTAATATTTTTGAGACTCTTTCCTTTTGTCTAGTGAGGCTGAGATGGCCAAACAAATTCAAAAGCTGACAGGGAGGAGCAGATGCACTCATAACTATGTACAATTTATCACAGAAAAGCTAACAGATAAATTATTAACAGTTCATCAAATCGGAAAGTACAATGGAAGGAACAAATTGTCCTAAGAAAAGCAAGAAAAAAATAGATAATCTCTAACAGGGATAACTGTATATATAAGAATTAGTAGAAAATAACTGCCTGTGTGGCTATATTCTTGCGAGTAGTGACTGCTGTCAAGTAAGTGGTGAATGTGAGATACACTTTTCTGAAACCACTATGGGAGGTGGCAGTTTGATTATAAAAGATCTTAAGAACATTGAAGCAACTGGGTGAGTGATGACACTTGCAAAGGATATTGCTATGATTTACTGCAAACAAAATTTACAGCTGTACATGGACTGTAAAATTCCTTACCTCTGTTTTCATTGGCACACAGCTGCCGGCATTTCAGTTTTGGTGTATTTAGTACCTGCTTGTATGCTCTTCTGTCCAAGCAGACTCTTGCAGGATTCAAATATACACACAGGTGGAAATTCTCACAGTGGTGTTGTATCTTATGCTGATCACTAGCATTCTGCATGATCTTGTTATTCAAAGGTTTCTGCTGATCTGTAGCATCAAGTAGACTTTTTCCTCCTGATCCGAAGATAACTCTAAACTGAAGAGGATTGTTAAATAAAACAGGCTGTTGTCTTCTACTGATCAGAAAGTCTGATCACATATTTAAAATTTGATCATGCATGGTTTTGGAGTAAGCAGCCTTCAGATAAACTTAGCAGAGCAGTAGATCAGATTTTTCTACTGGGATCACCTGAAGATAATCCACACAGGTTCTGTGATCCATGTTGTACCATTGTAGAAGCTTGGAACAGTTTGATGTGTCTTATTCTAGTGACAGTAGTGCTTAATTTGATTTAAATTTGCAAGGTAACTGTTGCAGCAAACAATCTGATGATCCCTTCTGATCTGAAATGCAGTGAAAACTGCAGCAAATTTTTTAAATGTCCTTGTGGGAAAGATGATGGAGAGGAAAGCAAACAACATGAGTAGGTGAATGTTCATGGGAATGGCTTGTCATCTTTTAATCCATTCAGTTGTTTGAGAGCTACGTTTGGTACATTATAAAGGCATGGTCTAATCCACAAGAAGATACGTATCATTAGTTTTGTTTGTAGGAGGAAAAGAAGCAGAGCAGAAAAATAATGTAACAGTGAGAAAGGGGCAAGTTTGTCAGGCAAAGGAGAAAAGCAAGGAAAAAACAGGAGGAATGGAAGCAGACGTTATATAATAAGGGCAAGAGGTATGAGAGCCCACAGCAGTCTGTTGGAGCCTTTCAACTTAGACCAGGCTTATTTAAAACAGAAAATAAAAAATGCCCCTTTGGGCAAGAATCACATTTACCCCCACTGCAAACTTTCCTAATTGCTTGTTGAGACTGCAGCTATGCTAAATTTGAATTATACTGCATATCATAAATAACTGTATTAGAAGAATGCCAGCAATTAATGAGCCCTAGTTGGAAAATAAATGCATGGTTTTACTGTGCCTTTTTTTGCTTCCATAAATACCTTAATGTGACCATTAATGCAGCCACAGCTGTTTTGCTGAACTGATTCATTCAATATCACAGTGACTCTGCTATTTGACAGAAAAAAAACCAGCCCCACATCCAAGGTGATAAGCAGAAGCAGCAATGAAATAGGAATGAATCCAATGAAGACAATTCAGTCTCTAGTCTTCTAATTTCTAAAAGAACTGAAAATATATGACAGGTCTGTAGCAGGGAGAAGAGATGCTGAGTAAAAGAGGCATCATTAATAGGAAAGAATCAGTGACATCTATTTAAAGCAACTAATAATTTAGCCCTTTATTTTTCACTTCCTATATCATAGCTGAATAAGCCATTTAAAATTCCCCTTCTCCTGTGCCAAATTCAGTATTATGGTTTTCTGAGTTCAAGCTGTGTGTTCTATTGACAAACTTATTTCCTTTCACAGTTTTTATCTGAAATGGCTATAAAGTCATCTGTTATATGGCAAATAGGCCATGAAATTCCTTCTATGAAAAAAAACATAGCGAATAATTGAAGGCTTAGAGGACTCAGACTTATTCTGATGGTGTTGCTGAGCTAAGTTGTTCATATGTTTATTATTCTAATGTAATTACAGCTGTCCATTAGATTATGTACATTTCCCGTAAATGAGTTTCAATTTCATCATTAATGAAAGCGCATTCTCCAACTACAGGAGAGAAATATGTTTATGACTTAACACATCGCAATGAAAAGACGTAGGGAATTCGCAGGATGTGATAAACTTAATATGTTAAAAACTCTAAGATAGTTGACTCTTATCAAAAATGTGCCTTGGGTGAACTCAGGGCAAAGAGGGTGAAGAACAGGCTTTGCTGTTTGTTTTCTGGATTATCACGTTGACACTTGAATTGATGATCAGCTTTCTGGTTTCTGGTGGGGTTACAGACAGTACAAAGAACCAGCATCCAGTCAATTGCATTTGTCAGCCAAAATTCAGCAATCGCTTTGGGAAAAGCAGAGATATTTTGGGAAGAGAGGGGAAAAAAAAGGAGGCAAAGAGTGTCTCAGTTATACAAACCTAAACAATGGCAGTGTCTGTGATGGTGTTCCACTTATAGCTAGATGAATTTGCAGCAAAAAAAAGTGTATTTAAGTTGGTTATTCTTAAGGAAGATTTCCTCTATTTATTTTAATTATACTTTTATGGCAGTAGACATCTCCTATTAGACTTGTGCATTCTTATACAAACTTAGAACATATCACTGATGGTAGTGACAAATGGAAAGCAGCCGTTTGCTGGAGAGACATTCAGAAGCATGAAATTACCCCGAATATAAGGAACACAAGGAACTTGAGCCAGGTGAAGTATGTCTTGTTCAGGCAAAGCTGAAGCTGAAGTTTGGTTTAAAATTGCTAAGGTAACATGTAGGCTATCTATTATAAAGTCAAGGTCAAAAGCTTGTTCTCCTTGTTCTCAGCTGATTTGGATTGACCTCCCCAAATAGGAACTCACATAGCATTTGGCCTTTGGATGAGCAGTATGGCCTGGTAGTCTGGGATTTGTTGCAGCATTGCTTGGATTCTGTGAGTTTTACTGCAGATTTTGCCAGGCCTGATTCAGCTAAATTGATCCATGTGAGTGTAATTACATCTGAAAATGAAGTGAACCTCTTCAAGCAAGATTTCTCTTTCTGGGGATTAGATTTTGCAAGTCTATACTGTGAAAGATTATTCAGAATTTAAGTGAGGCCTTTTGTCATGTCACTGTGCACCAACACAGGGATGTGTGGATCTGTCTCCTGCAGTATGAGAGGCTCAGAAGGAAAGAGCAAACATTTCTTTGCGCACCTCTAACTGTTACTTGTAATTCTTGGAAGGACAATCAGAAACGAGCCTTGAAAGATCTTTGAACTGTAAGTCATACCTTCTAGATGGATTGAGAGCAACTGATAGAGCTCAAATAGAGCAAAGCACAGGTTGGCTACAGATCAAGACTACAACAAACCAAGATCAGTATTATCTCAATTATCTTTGATTAAAATAAAAACCTCATAGAGTGGCAGCAAGAGAATGATGCTTAGATTTGTTTATTTACAAAAGAAGAACTTGCACTGTTCATAAATTAGGATGTCCTTAAACTTGGAGAATGTGCAGATCTGAGCAGAAATAGCAATGCACTCAACAGGTTGTCCTGATGGGTTGTACTTTACTGTAACTGACTGAGCAGCTTTCCAGAATCAACCTCCAATGTTCTTATCAAATCAGCCACCACCCGTTACTGCTTATCCCAGATGCCTCATCTGAACTAGCCTTGCTTTGCCTTCACATTTCATAATATAATAATTTTGTAGATATTCCATCTTAGAAGAGAAAATAAATTGCCTAAAGAGAAGCAGAATTCATGGTGCCTAAATTTCTGGAGATTTGTTTCTCAAAACTCTCTCCCACCTCTGCTTCAATACCCTCCCATTTTCACTGATTACTGTGATCATCCCCATGGGATGTTCAGATACCATGTGCTGTCTGGTTAGTGCAAAGTTGCAAGGCTGGCATGTTCTGGCATGGCTGGCCGGTACATACTTGCTGATTAGTCATTCTGTTGGCAAATTAAAGAACTGAATGCTCCCTAATACTTTCATTAAAAATCTTCAGTTAAAAATAAATACCGAAGCTTATGTAACATATGAAATGTACTGCAGCTCTCAGAGGCTTTCATGCACACATGCGCTCATACATGCACACACAGTGTGACTTGGAATTAAGCAAAATTCCTAGCTAGATTAGCTAGCATTTCCAGGACCTTCACCTGCTCCTGAATTTTACAAGGTGAAACAATGTACCCTTAGGTTACTGTTTTTCTGAAGTAAACTTTGTTTCTTTCTAAGCCTTTAAAGCCTATTTCCCTTTCCAGTGATACACATAGCATTTGAAGAAATGTAGCTTAATCATAGGATCTTGGCATCTTACCCATATGCATTAGGCAAGTAAATTTCAGAGTTAAAATATTCTGAGTCTTGTTCATTAATCTTTGGAGCTTGATGATATGAGTGGGGACCTAGGCAGATCTGACAGGAGCTGTCTTAAAACTCGTGGTATTTCAAGATTCCTTTGAGACAGAAAATGAATGTTCCCCTGGGTGTATCCTGGCTGGTTAACTTTCTGTGCATTACTGTAAATAGTGTATTTGAATACTTCTTTTTAAAGTTGTGGGCTTTTTAAGTGTTCTGCAGTAAGCATTTTCTCCCAGATGTGTGCCTCCATTAGCTCTACTTTGACTTCTCACAGGTATGTCTTTCTCTCCTACTGGAGCAGAATACTTTCAAGAACAGTTCATTTTTCCATTTGTTTGAAAAAAACCTTTTTTATTGTTTTAATTTTTGTGTGTATTTCACTATAGTAGTTGCTGAAGTTTCTACTAAAAAATTATACTGGACTGATAAGATTTATACCTGGTTGCACCTACTGACAAGTAAAACTGGATTTGTTGCCAAACTTTTCAAATTGAAAGAGCTATCGCTTCATTTATTTGAAGTATCTGGGCATGCTAGCTCTTGTTTAGGTGCAGCCTGACTTAAGAAAAAACACTTGGCTGTACTGAGCATTCAGTGCACCAGTATCTACACTTATTGTATTATTAATCTTGTCTCCCCGTATTGATATAATGAGTATACAAATTTGGTAATCAAAAGAATGGAGTCTGTGACATAGAAATGTGTGGTTTCTTTTGCTTGATGTGACACAGCCAAAGCAGGAAAAGTAGGCACCTTTTCTTTTTTTTTTCTAGAAAAAAAAGGTGCTTTATTTCTCTCTTATTCTGAATAATAGTATTTCCAGACAGGACATTTATTGCCCCCATTGAACAAATGGGAAGCAAGGTCTTTGGCTAAATCAATGTAGTTAATATTTGCTCTGATGAAATATGTAAATATGAAAAATCCTATGGGGGTGTGTATTAAGCAGTCTTAACTGGGCCAGGAACAAAGGCTAAGTTAAAAAGCCAGCTACGGTGGGAAGTGGGAGACCAAGGTGTTTGATTTGAATGGAATGGGAACAAGAAGCCAGAATATGCTTGTTTATAGTCTGTTTGCAGAAGGCCTTCATGGGGTGTTGAATTACCAGCTGTCAGTTCTATCTGGCAGGTATGAGCAGGTGCCTTCCTCTTGAGAGCAGGTGGTGATAATTCACCTTACAATTTAAGTGTCTGGTAGGTGTACTGATCATGATAGTCTGTCCTATAGATTATGAGAAGAGACTTTGCTTTGCAGTGGAAGCACACCATCATCCTAATAAAAAGTTTTCTGGTTTGTGGATGTAGAAAATAAGTTTGCATTGACAGGTTGTCATTCACTTTTAATAATTCATGCAATCATGAACTTCAAAACTGTTCTTTTTCTATCCCATTAGTCAAGTTGGCCAAGTTCAAGACTAAATCCAGAAGACTGGCATTTAAAATAGCAAGTAAAAATAAAATCAAGAAGGACTTCAAGCAAAATCTACCAGCATTAGACACACTAAAGTTGCTTCATTTTTCAAGGGCCCTCAGCTTTACTTCACTGGCTTTGTGTGGAAGGGAGGAAGGATGCCAAGTTCTGTGTATTATACAGTCAAGAACAGAAGACTGCTATTCAGAGCATGAGTGGGTCCCACCTCCACAAGCTGACAGATGCCTGTCATTTGTCTGACATCTGACTTTCCATATCAGTATTAAAGTTACTGTTTCTCATGCTGACTTCATTTGCCCATATGTTGAAATTTATAATAAGCACTGATGTACTTTCTTCCATGATGCCCAAAGAAGTTGTGAGTGCTCCATCCCTGGCTGTGTTCAAGGCCAGGTTGGACGAACCCTTGGGAGGCATGGTTTAGTGTGGGGTGTCCCTGCTTATGGCAGGGGGGTTGGAACTAGATGATCTTAAGGTCCTTTCCAACCCTAACGATTCTATGATTCTATGATCTTATGATCTCCCTTGTTCTTCGTATTCCAACTTAAACCACTTTTGTCAATAAAAAAAGAAAAAAAAATAGCCCACAGTAAGGACTGGTGCACTGAAATTAATGGGATGAAACTGTTTCCTAGTACTCCTTGTCTGTCAGTATGTGTTCCTCTATGCTGCCTTACAGTATGAGTTCCAACTTTTATTGTGATTGTATAATTCCTGTCATTCTTAGCTGCTAATATGAGGGAGAAATAATAGAATGGAGTAATGCCAGCAACAGAATTTGGCCTGTTGTTGCTTCTCTGAAATTTAGAAGCATAGTTCCTGAAATGGCTTCAAGACAGTATCAAGTGGCACATAAAGCTGGATCATGCCAACTGTGACTTTCTTGGTTTCAGTGAAACCTTACTGATTTACCCCTGCAAAGTTTCTGGCAGACTTCAAATTATGTTAACTATTTTGGAATGAACTATCCTGTGGAACCAAAGAGAAAATTAACATTAAGTTTTCATTTAAGATAAAGACAATTCTGATACTTTTTCTTCAAAGTTCCTATTATGTATTTCTCTGATGCAAGCTCAAACTTATTTCTGAGAAGTAAAATTTGCACTGACTTCCATTTGCACAGTCATTCTTTAAATTTCTGATTTTGTCAGGCCATTCCTTTCTTTGTGGTAAACTGTTCTACAAATTGTGCCTTTTACCTGTTGCCAATAGGTGGAAGGTGATGTTGTGAAGGTCCATTTACACTGCACTATAAGACTTAAATGTAGATGTACAAGAAGATGGTAATATGAACCTACAATACCTATCACAACACATTAACTGAATTAGTGAAGTGTTAAGCCTAGTGTTGAAAAGAAACTATCTTATTTCAGGAGCCTGTTTGCTTTACTCATGACTGGTTATTAAAACGACATGAATGCTAATTTAGAAAAACAGCCTGTGAACCTTTTGCATGCTGGTGCATCTGGCATAAAATATTTTAGTAATGGAAAGGTATTTGAATTTTGGAATAGAATGAAGAGGGGGGGGATGTAGGGATTAAATAGGTAAAGAAAGATAATAAGAATAGTTAGAGAATTTTATGTGTTTAGGCAGGTGAATGTAGTCCAAGCAATTTTATTTGCTCAAACCCAATTATACATTACTAAGTGGATTTAATTGGGTATTTGTTTGTTTGGTTTTTGTTTGGGTTTGCTTTTTTTTTTCTTACAAAATCTGAGGCTATGTCATACATGGAAGATTCCAGAAGAATATAGGGTAGCAGAGAGTTCCTAACTCCAAGAACTTCCTTATACATGGGGAGGACAGGTGGTAAGAACTAAGTAGAACATACCCACATGCAAGATTAATGTGATGCTAGCAAACATGGTGTGTTCCACTGGATCTTGGGAGAGAGTTGGTTGCTGCTTGAAAGGGAAAATAGTGAGACAGTGAAGGGAGTGTGAGAACCAGAGAAGTGGCATCTGACAAGAAACTTATGCTGATGACACTGTTCTTAGTTAATCCAAACAAAAGTATTAATAAGCATTTAACATTCCATTAGACAAACAGACCCATCAAGTCCATCAGTGACCTGGCTGGAGGGTTTTATTATGACAAAAATGTAAGATAGATACGTTTTCTGCCTGCTCCAGAAGTCCATGGTGTTTCTTTCTTATAATAATTTCAGGTCACAAATTAGAGCAGTCTGGAGGTGGTGGGTTAGCTGCACAAGCAGAACTGAGTCCATATTTTAAGATTCCTATTTATGTAGGTCCTCCACTTCTAGTATCCAAGCATAGATCAGCTAAGTTCATTTTCTTCATAGTAGGCCGCCATTTCCACCTGGATTAATGAAAAGGGGGAGGATTGAGCAGCATGACTGTAATGCAGTGACAGAAATAGGCTGGGGGATCCCACCTGGGAAGGTGTAGAAGCTCAGCCTCTGTGGAAGCAGGTAAGGCTTTGAAGTTTTATTTCTGAAAGGGGAATTGTTAGCATGTCTACCTGGGAGATCATTTCGTTCTTGTCCCATAGAGAAAAACTGCACAGAGGTCAAGTCAAACAAAAAACTCCTTTGCATGCTTGGAGTGTCTATCTTCAGATGGGTCTGCCCACTTTTAACTTTGCTTCATCCCTGAATCCTGTGATGAAGGAGGGATAGCTTAAGACTTAACAAGCTTTGCCTTCAGAGATCAAACGCTTAATGATTCCCAGCATTTTTAAAGTGATTCACATCTTTCAATGCAGCCCAATCCAGGCTCTCACTTAAATCCTCCTCTGCCCTCTTGCCTAAGTTCTATCAATATTTTCTGTTATTACAGAATGCAGTTACTTTTCTGCTAAATAAGCAGACAGAAGCTGACTGATACAGTTTAAATGAATCAGTCTGTTTGACAGTTAACCTGTCTGATTGACAGTGAGGTGACAAGTTGACAAAAATGCTGATACACTTAAACTTTTGATCTTTTGTTTGTTCAAATAAGTTGTTGTGAGCTTACTTTTGTAAAACTACTGTTACTGAGAAGTAATGCTGCATTTCCAGTGTGTTTTAGTCTTGTTGCATGAGTTGCACTGTACCTGTTGAGAGAGGAGTCTACGAGTATGCCTTTTCAGTTCTGCTCCTTCCTATTCTAGTATTTCCTTGGCTGTAAGAATCGTCACATCATTCAAAAGGCACTGTATAAATACCAATTGTTTATGGTGGTTTTGTGTGTATGTATATGTGTGTGGATATATATTTATATACATTATGTGTGTATATATGGTACATTAGTCTTTCTATAAACAGACTGTTGATAAGCCTTTTCTCATAGATCTTTACAAGTTTTTAAACTGGTGGTAAAGTGTTCATTTTGACCTAGAGATCCCAAGGTGTGTCTGGGAATGTTTCCCGTCTCATGCTAACATATATTGCCAAAGGAGGAACCTGACCTCAGATGTGTAAAATACCCAGTCCAGGACTGATTGCAAAGCTGGCCCTTCTGCTTAACCCCATGACTGTGAGTAGCTGGATTTTTAGTGGGGGTTGCCAGTGGCAATATTGAAGCCAAAGGGGGTAGGAGGGTCTGTTTACTTATGTTGTTATTTGATTTGAATTTGTTATTTGAATTATCTGATTTGGTCCAAGGAGTATTTAATATCTTGTTTATGTATTCAGGTAGCTTTTAAAATATTAGCAATGATGACTACAGCTTTAAAGGGTAGCACTTAAATCATGTTATCTAGTAAGTAAAATCCAGTTACATTATATAAGAACCATATATACATACAAACTATAGCCAGAAAAAAAAAGAAAAGAAAGTATTTTGTATTTTTATGTATTTGAATAGCTTTATAATGCTGAGCTTATTTGAGCGTAAAGCTTGTATTTTTGTTTTGTATAATGTGCTCATTTACAGTGTCTGGTGGATGATGAAAATAAATTGGAAGCAAAACATTTAATGCAAATGAAATTACCTGGGAATACATCTGCCTATTGAAGTATATAATGGGACCATTTTCTTTTTTCACCAAAGCAGCATATAATACTAAAAAAGAAAAGAGAATAGGATTTAGTATACAGGGTCAGTTCTGTTGTATACCTAATCTAGAAATGCTGATTAAGTATTCAAGGAAAAGGTTAAAAAGCAGGCATCATGATCTGTGATAAACAGAGCCAGCTACTCAGGACACGCATGAGGAGCATTCCTTTCTAATCTCTGTAGGTGATAAGGTTATGCCCTGACATGGGACCCTGGAGTGATCGTATTACCTTAAGCTGGCTCAGCAAGTGACTGTTCTTGAGTTGCCAACTACTCATCCAACATCTTAAAAGAATCTTCCAATCCATATGTGATGTATTCATGTTGTAGGGAATGTGATGTTACTAATATAAATCCATCGTACGGTAAATTGGATATCGTTTAGTTTGAAAGGTAATTTCATTGCTTCTAATGCCACAATACAGAAGTCTGTTTTCATTAGGAATGTTATGATTTTTCTGGAAATGTAGGTTGTTTGTGTCTTTTC